>QBTX01001784.1:0-32778 GCA_003063285.2 Arachis monticola
AAATGCCAAGCTTTAAAAGAAATAAAAAAAATGCCATGACAGAAAGCTGTCATCTTGAATCTTTGAACCAAGGAACAGAAGGTTCCTGTTGTTTAACCCTGACTCAGGCTAGTCCCCCGGGAATACTGAAATCCGGGTGGAGGGGACCATACGGTTACGAATACGGTGTTTCACCATATGTTACGTGGAGCTTCAAGATATTGATTCTAGATTAGAAGCATTGTACAATGGACAAAGAACTCAAGCATTATCTTGAAAGCACACTTGACAAGAAATTGTCAAGGATGAGCTAGATTAAAAGCTCAGTAAGTTCCAGCTAAAGACAATAAGAAGCGCTTCGGGGGAGGCAACCCAGCCAGTGGGCATTAATCCTTCTAAGCACTTTTGCCCTATTTTTTTTTTTATTTGTTAGACAAAGAATAAAGTTTATCTAAAAAAGGAAAAAAAATTGCATTAATTTTAAGGGTTACAGAAGTAATTTTGAACACAAAACAGAGATTGGAAGGCTTTCAATGGCAAGAAGAACGCCATAAAGGGGCATTGTTGGGCGTTCAGCGCACCAAATGGCATCCAACTGGGCCTGAACGCCGTAATGGCAGCAATTTGGTGCGTTTCCAACGCCAGAAATGGCCACCCACTGGGCGTACATTGATAGCGCCAGGAATGGCAGCAAACTGGGCGCTGAACGCCCCAAGAGCATCAGCATGGGCGATCTGAACGCCTAAAACAGGCAGTGTGTTGGCGTCCTTCAAACGCCGAGAGGCAGGGAGGAGCCAAATCTAGTAATCCACCCATCACGTATTTCCCCATTTTATATTTTCAAATTTTTTTTTTTTTGCTTTCAATGATGTTTTTATCATGACATATTAAGAAACCCCTATTTCTAAAATCCCTAATATCTTAAAATCATCTATTCCAAATTCAATCCAACCTCTTTTTCAAAAATTTTTCTGATTTTGTTGAAACAAATATATATTTTAAAATAAAAATCTTTTCAACTTAATCCACTACCTCAATATTATTATCAAATCATATTATCTATCTAATTCAACACATCTTATATACTTTTTCACATATATCGTAAGATTCTTTCATAATCTCTTCTTCTATATCCTTTTTCAACTCAATCTTTTTATCTTAATCTCTTACCTTTTTTTTCGAAAAAGCCACCCCCCTCCCACCCCTTTAAAATTGGGTTCGGCCTCCCCCTTCTACCCCATCAACAGTGCACCTCGATTCTTGCCTTTCTATCCCTCTCCTTTCTTTTCTCTTTGTTGAGGACAAGCAACCTCTAAGTTTGTGATGTGTTTATCCGGATATAAGATGCATGCGCCGTCGCAATAGAAAACAAACACTCCAAGAGGCAAGAAAGAGTATTCCAAAAACCACTTTGGACCATCAAGGGAAGTTCTTTACTAAAGAACATTCAGACCATTAGTCTGAAATATGGGTCTGAGATCAGTGATCACCGGAAGTTAGAATGCGATCTGAAAGAGGGGACTATATATTGTGAGATCTAGTGTAATTTTGAGCAAATTCGAATAGAAGCTGGGAAGTCCTAGCTAATCCTGGAAAACCAAATGTAAGAAGAACACTGGCCAGGGTTCTATGCTAAAATGGGCAGTGATCTGACAAGCAAAGACTATCCTGAACTGCGCTGCTTACGATGATTTCGGACCATGTCAGGGGAAAAATTATTCGGGTTCATACCCACCCTGACAAGATCAGAGAGATACTAAAGCTTACCTCAGCTAAACAGGATGATACCAGAAAACTCCTTCAAAGCGCAGACTGGAGGAGGATGATGAGGAAGCAGACATTGGCCGAGATTAAGATTCTAGCAAGACATATGTATCCTGGAGCCCAGTTTGGACCACCAACACAGAAGGGTGTCCCAAATTAAACCTCAAGAGGGAGGATCTCAAACCAGTTCGCAAAGGATGCGCTGGACTTTCCATTGGCAGTTCTCTAGTTGCCACTGACCTTCTTGAAGTCACAGTTTAAAGAGCAGTGATGATTATCATGCATCGATGATTGGGAAGTAGTGGAAGATTTCATTTAAGCCTGATTTCCACTGAACTCTACAAGATGCTGACAAAAAGAATTCAAGAGAGGGGCCCAGTGGTTGGCATATCCCAAGCGTATTTCCTTGCTCGTGCAGGACGCTGGGAGCACAGATATGGGAATAACCGAATATATCCTAATTGAAAAGGCAATCACCAACGCATCAATGGAGAAGACAACAAGGCACAGGACGGATATATCAGAAGACGAGCACAGAGATTCCTTCCTAGATGAGGATTCCTCAACGCGAGAATATTGTGGATTATCTTGAGACGTCTATCAGCCAAGAAGATACAAGAAGCGTTATGGAGCAAATAAATAAACACACAGCAAGGAAACACAGTCCAAAAATGCTGGGCCCATATGGTTTAAAGAACAAAGAGACAGACCAGAACGTGACTTCAAGGAACCTAGAAGCGCCAAAAGTCTTCCTGTGGGATCAGCCAAGCGGCCGCCAAGAGATCAGAGGAACTTCCATACCCCCAGAATAATGGTCTGTATCATTTCCAATTTCTGCCTTACAAACTATATGTGACCAGTGTCCTTCATAAAAATTAACCTTAGAAAAGTCATCTATAATAGTAATTAAGTATCCTATTGTTTATCTCCAAATAAGCTAGTAGTTCTCATTTGTTTCTCATCATCATTAAACCATTAGAATAAACAGATCTCAAAGAGCAATAATTCGATTTTAATTATTGTAGCATGAGATATACCTATTTACGAGTAAAAGAATTCTAATTTAAAGTGGTTGGCAATGCGTTTCTGTCTTCTGAGTATGGGATGCTATTGAACAGTGCATATATCTTCTTGAATTGTTGGTTAAGGATGTACATATGTTGGCTCTTGTAATATGAAATTGAGAGTATCAAAATGAAACTCTAAAAATATATAAAAAAAAAAAAAAAAAAAAAAATAAATGATCTAAAAGAAAAATAGAAAAAAACTCCCAGAGAAAAAAAAAACAAAAAAAAAAAGGAAAAAGCCAAGCAGAAAAAGCCAAAGCCTCTTAAACCAATAAATGGAAGGGCAGTAATGAAAAATGATCCATAGGTTTTGAGCATCAGCTTGGGATAGGAGGGCTAAAGACTAAAAATCCGGGATCTAAACGCCGGCATAAACCAAGCTGTCCCTAACCATGTGCTTGTGGCGTGAAGGTGTCAGTAAAAAAGGAAATAAGAGCGTAAAAGCAACAAAGAAAAAGAATGTGGTAGAAAAAAACGAGGTGTAACGAAAACCCTTTGCTGAACTCAATTGGTGGGAACTTTAGCCCAAAGCTTTGAGATCAATAATCTGAAAAGGTTTTACCCAGTTTATGTGTCCTGGTGGCTTTATGATATCCGGAGTAATACTGAAAACAAGGTGCTTAGGGCCAACGGCCAAGAACTCATAAAGAACTGTGTCAAGCAACATCACACTGAAACTAAAGAGAATCACATAAACACACTATCTGACAGTTCTACTAGCCATAAGCCAATACTGCTGAGCTCTTCAAGCTGGATAAGGGATGCCAAAACTGTTCGAGAAGAAAAAGCTACTAGTCCCGCTCATCTATATTAGGATCTGAGCTTCAATCAAAACTCTAGATATATTTGCTTATCAACCAATTAGTCTTCTATTTTATATTTGTCTAGGTTGGCGTTGGAGGACAAAAGCAACAAGTGTTAAGTCTTGGTCGTTGTGATGAGCGGATATTTATAGCTGTTTTGGGGATGATTCAGATAGTTTTGGCTACTGTTTTAGTTAGTTTTTAGCTTTTATTTCCATCAGTAGTTTTTAAGGAAAAATCTCATATTATCGGACTTTATACTATGAGTTGTGTGTTTCTCATGTAAATTCAGGATTTAGGTAACTTCTGCGAGAGGAAGAGAAAGCTGAAAAAATCTGATTCAGGCTAAAAATAAGGACTGCTGATGCTGTGGTTGGATTCTGGACCCCCTGCACTCCAAAGTGGATTTTTCTGGAGCTACAAGAACCCAAATGGGTGCTGCTGTTCCAATTGCGTTGAAATTAGCGACATCCACGGTTTCCAGAGAATGTATCATAGTCCATACTTTGCACCAGAATATAGAGACGTCAAATGGCGTTCACGTCCGTTCTCAACGTCACGCCATTTACCAATTCTGGCGGTTCACACGCCAGCAGAAGGAGAGATCTCAAAGAACTGGAGTTGAGACGCCCAACACTGGCCAACAAAAACTGTGCAGTTCAAGGCCTCGCACAATGGTCCCTGCACGTGGAACTCTACAAGTCTCAGGCCCCAGCACACACCCGAAGTGGGCCCCAGCACACCAAGTGAGGCCCCCAGAAGTGGATCTCTGCAATATGCCATTTCCACATAGTCCACCATATTTTGTAACCCTAGGCTACTGAGTTAGATTTAAACAACTTTTAGAGACTTAATTTTGTATCTCGCATGCAGTTATCAAGATCCCTAAACCTTACTGTATTCTTACTGATGGCCATTGAGTCCTCTAAACCCCATTAATGGGCGCGAGGAGACTCTGGTCTGTGTCTCAATGACTATTAGATGCATAAATGCTATTTTGTTTTTTATTCAAACACGCTTTTATCGGATTCTATTAACAGATGTCATTCGCGCCTTAACTGCGATGAAGGTCGCATGATCAGTGACATTCAATCAACCTTCCTCAAACCATGACCACGCTCGTGTCCTGAACAAACCCCTCCGTTCTAATAATACAAACTTGACGATAATGAGTATCTAACTTAGATTCCTTAATCAGAATCTCCTGTTGTATAAGCTAGATGATTATGGCAGCATTCATGAAGAATCCGGAAAGTCTAAACCTGCTGTCTGTGGTATTCCGAGTAGGATTCAAGGATTGAATACTGTGACGAGCTTCAAAACTCGCATCGAAGCGCTGGGCGTTAGTTGACAGACGCAAAAGGGATAGTAATCCTATTTCCACCATCCGAGAAACCAACCACGATAAAGCGTTATCCGTGCTGATGACCAGAGCGCGGTGAGCGTAGTTGTCACTGGAAGGATGGAAGGTAGCCATTGCCACCAACGGTGACTCCACCCAACACACAGCTTTGCCATAGAGGACGTGCGTGCCGTGACAAGAAAGACAGAGAAAGCAGAGATTCAGAAGGACTAAAGCCATCTCCAAAAACTCCAACTTTCTCCATTACTGTGGCAATTTAAGCAAGTAACCCTGTTAATCAATGCTCTATTGTTTATTTCGCAAGTTCAATCTGAATAAACATAAATTCGACTTCCTGACTAAGATTTACAAGGATAACCAAGAATTCTTCAAAACAACAATCTCTCGTTAGGATTTGACCACCACGTAGAGGGTATTACTTGAGAGCCCAGTGCACTTGCTGGGGTCCGTAGTTGGTACGAGTGTAAGAATCTGCAATTCCATAATCATTACAAAGACACAAAAGCAGAAATGTAAAGAAGAAAAGAAGGGTAAATCAGAAATGGGGGTTCTTGGGTTTAGGAGATGTTTCATTCTCTGAATTCAAGTTCATTCTCATTCCTCTATCTCAATCATGCATTCGATTTTGATCTCCTTGGAAATATTAAGTGATTGGAATTCCAGTTTCCTTTGGTAATTCCAAATCTTCTCAAATCTTGCATCACATAGCCATTCCCTGTGGTCTAATTGCTCCCTGAGAGAGAGATGAAGCTATGGTCACTTATATACCACATGTATTTCCAAATCAAAGTCTATTTAGAACTTATTTGTACCATATCCGCCCAAAACCCCAATTTGAGTCTACAACATGAGAAAGCATTTCTAGCATGATCTCCTTCTAGTTCCTTCCTTCAAGCTCCGACAAGAAGATTCCAAGATATGATAGCTTCTTTCCAAGACCAAAACCTACCCAATTGGATGAAGATTGAAACCTTTCTGTAAAACCTCAAGAGAGAGGAAAAAGAAAAAGAAGAAGAAATGAATTGAAAACTTTTAACTTGAATCCATGCAACATTTCAACAGAGCCCCGTAACCCAATGAAAGGGCGAGTTTAGGTTGTTCATGTAGCTCTGGGAATGGGAAGCAAAGATGGAAAAATACATTTTTGGAACTAAAAACTAGAAGTTTGACCCAGACGAAGATAAATTATACAGAAGGTAGTTCTCTCATCGCCTCCCCCAAAAAGCTCTTTCTTCTCTAGTTACAAACTACTTCTATATATACTGACTCTTCTGCATCTTCCTAGTGCGCTCTTCAAGTCTTGGTATAGCTTAGGATCATTGGTTTGACCGATTGAATTGCTTCGGCCAGTACCTTGAAGGAAGTGTGACAGCGCATAGGAACTTTGCGAGTGGGCCTTCAAGTTTAACTTGAAGAGAAAGTGTGAAGTTGGGGGGGACTTGCAGCGAGAGCGGCGTCGAGTGAAATGGTTTCGAGTTAGGGACCCAATACACCTTTTGCCACCTAAACTCTCCATAGCCAAAGATGGTTCATGTTAACTTCCACGTATGAGTAGCGTAAACGTGACCACTGAACGGTTGCCTCTGGTCCGTCGCAAGCGGGTTATGTTGGAGGTTTACCTGTGCTCCAATAACCGTATCCCTGTGTTTAGCCCTCCTCTTCCTCACCTTAGAGCTTCGACCGTTTAGTAGACTCCGACGTTCTCTATTAACGCGTGGGGCGTGCCTTGCGCCCGAAGAGAAGTGTTAGTGACAACTTACCCTTGTCACATAACGCTTCCAAACGCCCCACCTTCCCACGTCTTTTGAGTTAGATCTACCATTAAAACTATTTAGTTAACTGCGACTCTTCAAATGGTTTGCAAGATTTGCCCATCTCCCAGTTAGTGACAAAAGGTGAGTTGTCAACTAACGTTGGTCCTACTCATGCTTGGCTCCATGTTATTCTGCACGCTTAGTGGTCTTAACGTTGACCGACTAACCCATGTCGGCCAATGTTGTCTGTTAGTCACATTTAGTTGACAAGGTGAGTGGTCACTAACGTTGGCTTTGTTTGCCCCTTCCACGTTAGAAGTTCACGTTAACGTAAGTTAACGTGACTCTTACGTGGCCAATTACCAATTTTGGAGCGTTAGAAAAAAAAATAAATAAAAAAAAAAAAAAAGATAAAAAAAAAATAACAAAAAAAAACTGGTATTCACTATTTACACACTACGCTTGGACTCCCTTTTCTCCACATTAACTACCACGTTAATGTAGTTAACGTGTCAATTAACGTGGCTATGATGGCTTCGAAAGCATTATTGGCGATCACCTTTTTCTCATTTATGTTTGTGAGTTCATTCCCATCCACGTAGTGTCACGTAATTGGATTAACGCTGAGTTGCTAACGTGGCTCTTCCTTGCTTACTTTGTTCCTAAAATCAAGCAATAAACTGCATCAAATCTCTAATCCAAGTTATGATATCATGCATCATTCTATTTTATCATTCATATTCCTGCATAATCCTTCATAAAATAATGTTAAAAAATCTAGTGTTGCTTGAATCAAGATGTAAGTGATTATCTACCCAAAACTTGCTTATTTCCTAAGAAAGTGCATGAAACTACCCTAAAACAATAAAGAAAAGGTCAGTGAAACTGGCCAAAATGCCCTGGCATCAGTCACTAAGCACCAAAATAATACCAGAAAAGATGCAACAGTTGAATAAGGACATTTAACACTAATGGAAAAATAATGAACGTAGAAAACAAAATAAAAATATGCACAAAAGTAAAATACAATGAAGAAAAATATGCAAATGTAGTAAAGATAGAAGGTTAAAGAAATGAAGAAGAAGAAAGTAAGAATGGAGGAAGAAAGAAGTAAGAATTTAGAAACGGGGGCGCGATGCGTACGCGTGCATCACGCGTACGCGTGTAAAACTGAGTTGGCCGTTTGACGCGTAAGTGTCGCCCACGCGTGCGCGTGGGGTGATTTTGTGCTACTAGCACAATTCCAGCACGAGGGTAGCACAACTCTCGGGTTAGCACCAATTGACGCCGATTGTCCTATCCATGCGTGCGCGTGGGTGACGCGTACGCATGGATTTCCCAGGTTGCACGTGACACGCGGGCGTCGTAGACGCGTATGCGTGGCTCGATTTGTGTGCAGAGCACACCAGCCGCACGATTCCATCACAACTTTCTGTTCGTTGGATGGGGGAGTGACATTGCTATCGACGCCCACGCGTGGTTTGCCCCTCTCTTTTTTTTTAATGCAGTATGCAAAATGCAAAATGCAAAAAAAAAATACAGATGCTGATGTAGGCATTATGAATGAACACTAAGAAAAATAGAATAAAATAAAACTTAAGAATAAAACAAAACAAAATAAAACTACGGCTAAAAAAGAACGATCATACCATGGTGGGTTGTCTCCCACCCAGCACTTTAGTTAAAGTCTTTAAGTTGGACATTCGGGGAGCTCCTTGTCATGGCGGCTTGTGCTTGAACTTATCTTGAAACTACCACCAATGCTTGGACTTCTGATGCTTGCGGATTATGTCGGTATAGAATTTCTCAATAAAATCCCGTTGTAAGTATAGTTCTAACCAACAACAATCCTCAAATCAAATTTCGAAGGAATTAGTTGTCACAAGTTCAACCCCAATAAAAATAACCGAAGTATTCAAACCTCGAGTCGTCTCACAAGGAATGGGCAAACATGTGCATCAACATTGGTTAGAATTCCGGGTTGCAAGTCATGAGCAAGAAATTAAACTAGGAATCTTAACAAGCAAGTAATCTTGGAGTGCAAGAAACTAATTCAAACAACTAAAGCAAGATGTGAACAATTCCAAACTAATAAGATAACATCCAATATAATTCTATTCTAAACTAAACAATTAACTATGACTAAGACAAAGCAATTAGGATTTTTGGGTTTTCAAATATGAATAATAAAAGCAACTCTTGGCTAAACATGGAAATTTGGGGTCACTATCCTTGTCTAATAACCATATCTTGACAACTATGAGGAACCAAACTCATTAAGTCTACTTCTATACTTGAAGTTTGTTAAATGGTTTAATCAACATCAACCCATAAGGTCCAACCTAGCTACTAATTGACTTAGTAGTAGACTAGTGTCAATGGCTATCAAATTGACCACTAAGGGTTCCCAAATCATCAAATTCATTAGACCCAATGACTCAAGTTTACCCAATTCCCTTAGCCTAGGCCAAGAGTAAAGAGAACTACTCCATAATCAAAGGAAACATTTCATCAAACACATGGTATGCATTACTAAAAGACATATTCAAAGTGCAATTAAATTGAAATTAACAAGTACCCACTAACAATTATCAACAAACAATCACTCAAACAACACAATTAATCATGAAAATCATCAATGTAACATTAGCAATTCAAGATTCAGATTCACAAAATTCATGAAATGGGTATAAAATGACAATTGACAAGAAAACATAAAACTAACACAAGATCTAAACAAAATTATACTAAGGAATACAAATTAAGCAATCACAACTAGTAGTAATTAACAAGATCCAATTCATAATTAACAAGGAAAGATCAAATTAAAGCTAGATATAGAGAGGAACAAGGGTTTCTCTCTGTAGAAGAATAAGAACCAAAAACTAGCTAAAAATTGTGTCTAAGTGTAAAATGAATGATCCCCCCTTTCCCCCTAGCATCATTGGGTCTTTTCCATGCAGAACCAGCTTGAATTTGGGCCTCTTGAGCCTCAGATATCACCAGGCACAATTTCCTTTAATGAGGTCACGTGCAGCTTGTCGCGCGTACGCGCCATGCGTGCGTGCGCGCCGATTGCTTTTGTGATCCACGCGTGTGCGCCATGTACGCGTGCGCGCCGTGTAGATTTCTCTAATCCGCGCGGATGCGCCGATCTACGCATGCCGCTTTCCAGCTGTCCACATCCACGCGTGCACGCGAGGTGCGCGTGCGCGCCCATGCTGAAATTCCTAAAATCCAAATCTTCATGTTCCTTCCTCTTGTGCATGCTTTCTTTCTCTATTTTGGGCCATTCTTACCCTATAGATTCTGAAATCACTCAACAAACACATCACGACATCGAATGGTAATAAAAGAGGGTCAAAATATAGCGATTTAAGGCAAAAGAAGCATGTTTTTAATCATGAGGCAATATTAGGAAGAGAACACAAAACCATGCAATTCTTGTGAATAAGTGTGAAAAATATTGACAAAACCCCCTTAATTCTATACAATATAAACCACAAAATTGGGGTTTATCAAATCTCCCCACACTTAAACCAAGCATGTCCTCATGCTTAAAATAAAAAGACCAAAGATCATGGTAAGAAAGGGTTTATGAAATGCAAATTTCCTAAATGAATGCATGCAACTAATGTAAAATCATCTATCTACTTGGTCAAGGGTAAATCTATCCTCCAAGAACACATATGAGCATACGGGGTGAAAATGATATGTAGTTCATAAATCCTACCAATTTGAACATCACTATGAAGTGCATATAACTTGCTAGATGAACGCTTGTGAAAGCCGGGAACAAGGAGTTGAGCATCGAACCCTCACCGGAAGTGTATCCGCTCTATTCGCTCGAGTGTATAGGGTTCGTCACTCAATCCTCTCCTAATCATGCTTTCCAAGATTTGTCTTTCATCTAACAATTAACAATTACTTAATGCATGCTTACAAGTATCATGAGGTCTTATTCATGGGTTGTAATGGTGCTAGGGTGAAGGTAAGGATGTATATGGTCAAGTGAGCTTAAAAATTGAATCCTTGATTAACCTAAGATCCCACTAGACACATAGAACAACCTATACAACTATAATACAATACCTAGCTACCCATGGTTTCACTTTTTGCATACTCATTCATTTTTTTTCTTTTTCAATTCACATTCCTATGCATTGTTATTATTACTTTGT
This sequence comes from Arachis monticola, assembly GCA_003063285.2. Taxonomy (NCBI): domain Eukaryota; kingdom Viridiplantae; phylum Streptophyta; class Magnoliopsida; order Fabales; family Fabaceae; genus Arachis; species Arachis monticola. The sequence continues at coordinate 10,912 of QBTX01001784.1, forward strand.
CTTGGGGCATTTTTGTCCCCTTTCATTGCTTTCTCTTTTTTCATATTTTGTTTCTTCTATATTTTTTTCTATTTCTTTTTCTTACATTCTCATATATATACATAAAATTTTTTTTTGGTCCCCTTTTTCTTGGGGTTTCATGTACAAAAGTTTCAATGCATATGGTTCAATCATTCAATACATGAGTATGTTTCCAAATCCTAGAATTTTCAATTACAATTGCAAATACACCTCTTTACATCTACCCAAGTTCCCAAGTACACCCTCCCTTTTGAATGATACACACCTTCACTTACCTAAACTAATAAAGGATCCAAATCTAGGGACATTCATTGTTTTTCACTTAGGGTTGTTGATGTGCTCTATTTAAGAACAAAAAGGGTTTATCATGGGCTCAAAATTGGTTAGCAATGGTAGATAAAAGGGTTAAGGCCGTTTGGGAAAAGTGACTATTGAAATGATGGCCTCAATCATGTAAATGCATTCATACACAAAGTAATGGACATATAGAATCAGACAAAGCAAAGATTACAATCATAGAGAGAGAGTAATGCACACAAGAATGGGAAATAGTGGTTAGAAGATGTAACCACACAATAGGCTCAAAACTCACATGCTTGTGTTCTTAACTCAATTACTATGTTCCAAAATACATTCTTGAAGCAAGTTTACCACAAATTTTTTTTTCAAAATTGGTAGGGTACCCCAAAACACAGTTTCTTGGGGAAGAAGTCATTATTTTGACCAAGCAACTCTATAGAGACTAACTATCATGCAAGGAGTATTTACAAGCAAGACTAACTACACATGCAATGTACTAACTACTAAGCAAAAGATAAATCCATGGGTATTGAAAGGAAGAGATTGTTACCCATGGAGATCGGTCGAACGACCTCCCCACACTTATAATTTAGCACGGTCCTCCGTGCTATCAACAATACGCAAGGGGCGGTCGGGACCAAAACCTTCACTATCCCCTTCATCAGAGCTCCCATCACTTGGGTTTGAGGTGGATGTGAATATTTCGGGTTCCTCCATGCTAGGGGTAACACAACGCAGAAGCTTCTTGATGTAAGTGTATCGGCGTTGGTTGCACTGCTCATATCTATCAATCTTCCGGTGTAGATCTTCTATCCTTTGATGGGTGGATCTTTGTGGTGGTGGTGACGATGAGGTGGAAGGAATAGTAGATGGGGGCTATGTCAAGGCTTGGGTTGTTCATAGGAAGCTGTAAGTATTTTTCGCTTGGGACCACATTGCCCTTAGCCGGAATTATGGCCTTCGTGTCCATGGCTTCCCAAGGAACACTCGCAGCAGCAACTAAATCAGATACCAATGCTGGAAATGGCAAATTACCCCGGACGTGGACTTGACCCATCGCTTGCTTGATAAGAAGCGGAATGTTCACCGGTCTCTCCGTGAGAACACACCAAACAAGCAAGGCGAGATCCGCCATGAAGGACGACTTGTGAGTGCTAGGTAGCACATAGTGGGATAGGATCTGGGCCCAAGCTCTAGCTTCTACAGTGAGGAAACGTGCGTCAATACACTTGGGCCTCATCTGGAGTCGACCATGTCCAAAATGTTTCTGGTTCTGCAATGACTCAGAGGATCGAGTCCCAATTAAATCTAAACACTTCTCGCTGACGTAAGACCTCTTGGTAGCCATCCATGTCACTTGGTACTGGTAAGACATTAAGCACTTGCTGAATAGCCTCTTCTGAAACTGAGACTTGCTTCCGGCGCACGTATACCGATTGAAGAGAGGGAAGATGGTAGTTAGTGTAGAATTCTACCACCCATGAGAGGTTGACCTCTTATGGTTTTCTAAGAAGAAACTACCATCCTCGCCGTTCAATGCGGGGTAGAATACAAGGAGCAACTTTGTCCGGCGGAGCGAGTAGATGCTCAGCATGATAGTTCCTCTCAACCATGGCGGGGAACACAAGTTCACAGAAGCGGTTGGGGAATCTTGAAGAATCCTTTGCTGGTTTGCTCTTCTCAATTTCATCAATAGGAGCGGGTGCCTTTGCCTTCTTAAATAGGGGTTTGGCTCCTAATGAAGAGTGCACCTTAGAGTTTGACTTTTGGGGTGCCCTCTTTGCGGCTGGTTTCCTTGAAGCTTTCTCCTTGCCTTTCTTTGTGGCCATCCTGAAAAAGGAAGGAAAAGAGGAAAAGCATTAAACCCAAAGAATCATCTCAACCAAAAACATGCAAGTGAAGATAGTGCCCAAAAGAAGTAGTGCAACAAGGTGATCATAGAGACATGGGTCACAACACTTGGCATGGGATGCAAGAGGGAGTAAAGCATGCAATATGGCATGAGAAGAATAATCTCAAGCATCCATAACAAAGAGCAAGTCATGTTCAATGAGTATCTAATTGGCAATCATACACTCTAAGCAAACAAAATGGACTCAATGCATTTAGAAGAAAGCAAGTGAGTGAGGGGGAAGCACCAAATTTAAGGTACATGATTAAAATAAACCAAAATGGCATTCGTGCATTCCCTCGAACACTTGGTGTGCAGTTATCAAGCAATGAGCAATTATGAGATACTCAACTAATTTGAATCCTAAAATGAAATATTAATCATCACACAACATCACTTACTGACAAAGATAATGAGAAACAACAAGAAGATCTATTAAAGCAATTTAAAACTCAAATTCAACATCCAAAAAAAAAAAAAAAAGGAAAAGTAAACAAACAAAAAGTAAGTAGTATAATCATGCAACTAAAAGAGAAAATAAGTGAATCAACAAGAAACATCTAACTAAAAAAGAGACTATGCAAAGAAAGTAAGAAATGAGATATAGAAGAAGTAGAACCTTGAGAAGTGTAAAAGAATCAAGGTGGAATTTTCTCTTTGTGAAAATGAGAAAGAGATAGAAGAGATGTATTGCCACCAGAAGTTATGGTGGTCGCCAGTGAGTGGCTGAAGACGGTGGTGGGTTATGGGAGAGAAAGAAGAGAAGAGAGGTGATGGAGAAAGAAGAAGAAAGAAACAAGAAAGAGGTGAGAGAAGGATAGAAGCAGGGCGTGCCAGCTTTAAAACTGGTTTGCATGACCGACGCGCACGCGCACAGTGCGCTGGCGCGTCGGTGAGGATTGAGCGAGGTGCGCGGACGCGTCAAGGGCACGTGCGTGTGAAGTCAGTTGGGCTCCTGGCACAGATTTGGCACAAAGTAGGCCTAACTCTCGGGTTATTTGTACCAGAGTTGGCATGCAGCACAGGCGGCGCGGACGCGCCAAGTACGCCTGCACATGAGTGCGGGCACAGAATAGGCATAGTTATGGCATAACTCTCTGATTTTTGTACTAGGGAGTTCATATTGCACCATCAGCGCGCGCACACAGTGTGCTTGCGTGTCGATGGCCAAGTTGCAAGGGGCGCGCAAGCGGCATGCACGCTGGCGCGTGGGTGCCTGACACAAAATGGGCATAAATCTCGGGTTTTTGAACCAGGAGTATGAAATGCACCACCGGCGCGCGCATAGTGCGCTCGCGCGCGGATGCCCCCTTTTTTTTGAACAGCATAGAAAGGGTTATTCTAACACATTCTTGGCAGGTGTTTAAGCTAGTAGTCAAGAGAACACTCACAAATTCATGCACTATTCAAAACATAGCATTCTCTCTACTTCAACAATTCATCCATACCAAAATGATGAAATCTATATGAACATCCTAGTTATCCAACAAGATCAATAAAACTAGCATTCCTATGCAATCAATAACATCAAGAAGTCACAAAATGTACAAAAATCTAGAGCTAAAAGCAAGAAGGTATACACAAGGAAGATCTTACCACGGTGGGGTTCCTCCCACCAAGCACTTTTCTTTAACGTCCTTAAGTTAGACGGTCAGTCGCTCAAGCTTCTCCTCCTTTAGGTGCATCCATTAGTAGGAACACCTCTAGCTCTTTTGGGAGCTTGTAGCCATGGTACTTCTTCACTCTATGTCCATTCACCTTGAAAGTTACTTCACTTTTAGGATCAAACAATTCCACCACCCCATAGGGCTTTATCTCTTTCACCTTGAAGAGCCCTTCCCATCTAGAGCAGAGCTTGCCAGGCATGAATCGAAGCCTCGAGTTGTAGAGGAGAACCTCATCACCTTCTTGGAAATCCTTCTTTCGGATGTGATGGTCATGAAATGCTTTAGTCCTTTCTTTGTAAATCCGGGCATTCTCATATGCTTCGTTCCTCAAACACTCGCTTCCTGGCTTCCTAGCTCACCCGCCTTGGTTAAATCCATGTTGCACTGCTTTACTGCCCAATAGGCTTTATGCTCAATCTCTACCGGAAGGTGGCATGCCTTACCATAGACGATCCGGAAGGGACTCATCCCCAACGGAGTCTTGTAGACCGTCCTATACGCCCATAGTGCATCTCCTAACTGGAGGCTCCAATCCTTCCTTTGTGGATTTACCACTTTCTCCAAGATTTTCTTAATCTCCCGGTTGGACACTTTCGCTTGTCCGTTGGTTTGTGGGTGATAAGCAGTAGCAACCTTATGCAATACCCCATAGCGCTTGAGCAGTGCCTCTACTTTCCTGTTACAAAAGTGGGATCCTTGGTCGCTCACGATTGCTCGTGGCGACCCATAACAGCATACAATGTTGTTTCTAATAAAAGAAATGACGGCGTTGGCGTTATCAAGGCGGGTAGGTATTGCTTCTACCCACTTTGACACGTAGTCAACCGCTAACAGAATATATAGATACCCACTTGAGTTGGAAAACGGTCCCATAAAGTCAATGTCCCATACATCAAATATCTCACAGAATAGCATAGGTTACTGAGGCATCTCATCCCTTTGGGATATATTTCCTGATTTCTGACACTGATGGCAAGACACACAGAACCGATTAGCATCCTTGAACAAGGTTGGGCACCAGAATCCACAATCCAACACCTTTTTAGCTGTCCTTTGTGGGACAAAGTGGCCACCACATTCGGATGAATGACAAGCTTCAAGAATGGGTTGGATTTTAGATTCCGGGACACATCTTCGAATTACTTGGTCCACTCCCCTCTTCCACAAGTGAGGGTCATCCCAAATGTAGTATTTGGAATCACTCCTTAACTTGTCTCTTTGGTGTTTACAAAAGTTAGGAGGGAAGAGTTTTGCAACCAAGTAGTTCACCATTGGGGCAAACCAAGGAAAGCTATCCGACACAGCATGCAAACTATCCAATGGGAATGAGTAATCGATCGGAAATGGGTCAAATTTTAAATTTTCAAGGCGGCTTAAATGACCCGCAACTAAGTTTTGAGACCTGATATACCCCGATTTCGTGGTTTATCTTGTGCTTATTTTGGAGAATTTTATCACATTTTCCCATATTTATTTAATGAAATAGCATGGTTTAGCAATTCTCCCTTGATTTGTGCTTAAATGTGAAAACATGCTTTTTAGGCCCTAAAATTGATGATTTTAACTCACTTTAATTCCATTCGATGCCTTGATGATTGTTTGATGAGTGATTTCAGGTTCATAAGGCAAGTATTGGATGGAAGAAGTGAGGAGAAAAGCATGCAAAGTGGGAGAACTCATGAAGAAATGAAGGAACCGTAAAGCTGTCAAGCCTGACCTCTTCATACTTAAACGACCATAACTTGAGCTACAAAGGTTCAAATGAGACGGTTCTAGTTGTGTTGGAAAGCTAACATCCGGGGCTTCACAATAATAAAATTTTCTATATATTGCTTCACTTTCAGGGGCGCGCACGCGCCATGTACGCGTGCGCGCCGATGCTGCTCGTGGCCCACTAAAGTGAAATCGCCCCGAGCAATTTCTGAAGCATTTTAGGCCCAATCCAACTCATTTCTGATGCTATTGAACCCAAGGATTGAAGGGGAATGAACCAAGTAGTGATAGTTTAGTTTTTCATCATGTTTTAGGATAGAATTCTAGAGAGAGAGGCTCTCTCCTCTCTCTAGATTTTAGGGTAGTTTTAGTTAATTCTTCTTGGATCCAAGTTATAATTCTTGTTTTGATTTAGTTCTTCCTTTTAATTTCTTGTTATTACATCTCTATTCTTCTAGTTTTACTTGTCATTTTCTTTATTTTGCCATTTTTATGTTTATGAACAATTGTTGGATCTCAATTTTCTTTAATGCAATTTTTATGTTTCTATGTTCTTTTGTGTTGATCTTAGTTGCTATTATTGATTTCTTGCTTATGTTAGTTATAGGTTTCATTAATTCTTGCATTTTTACCATGCTTTTCTTTTATGCCTTCCAAGTGTTTGATAAAATGCTTGGTTGGATTTTAGAGTAGAATTTTATGCTCTTGGCTTGGGAAGGTAACTTAGGAACTCTTGAGTTACTAATGTCCAAGTGATTGACAATTGGGAGCCATTAACGCTAGATCTCACTAATTGATTTGGTGTAGAACTAGGACTTATGGACTTGGATTGACATAGCTCATTTGACTTTCCTTTATTAGTTAGAGGATGACTTTATTGGGGTTGATCCTTGCCAATTCTCATGTTGTGGTTAGTGATAAGGATAGAGATCCTTGACCGCCAACCTTTGCCAAGACCTTTGTAGTTGTTAGTTTATTTTCATTGCTATTTATATTTCATGTCTCTTATCCAAAAATCCAAAATATCTTCATAGCCAATAATTGAGCATTTCATTGCAATTCCTTGTGAGATGACCCGGAGTCTAAATACTCCGGTCAATTTTCATTTGGGGTTTGTTACATGTGACAACCTAAATTTTTGTATGAAAGGACTATTGTTTGGTTTAGAAATATACTTTACAACGAGAATTCATTAGTGGAATTCTAGACCACACAAAAGTTCGTTCATCAAAATGGCGCCGTTACCGGGGAGTTGCAATGGTGTTACATTATTGGCTATTGTGAATATTGTGAATATGTTTGCTTTTTGCTTATTTGTTAGTTTTTATTAGCTTTAGGACTTTGTTGCTTATTTTTGTTAGTTTTTATTTCTTTTTACTATTATGAATTCTCATCCTCACTTTGGCTATGAGTTGGCTCAAATTATATTGTAGGAATGGGAGCTACAATGATAATATGCATAAAGGATGGAACAATCAAGGTGGGAGGAGCCTCAAAGGATTGATCACCCTTCTTGGCAATAACAACCTCCGGATTCTTATGGGTATAACTCTCATCCTAATGCATATCAATCTAATGGATGTGGTGACCCTTATTGCGATTGTCAACAACCACCACCACATGTCTATGAATCACCCCCTCAACCTATTTTTGAACCACCTTACTCACAAGCCCCGTACCACCAAACACCCCCATATGACCCTAATCCTTATCCACCCTACCAACCACCTTATGAGCCATATGAACCATACATAGAACCACCACAATTCCAACATAATTACTCTCAAAAACCACCTCAATATACACCACCTCCATACCCTTACCAAGATAAACCAACTTCCAATTATGAACCTCCTTCCCAAACAATGAACCTTCTTTTTCCACACCACCTCCAATGGATGATTCCTCTTCAAGAATGTGTTAGTTCTTATATTCAAAGGCAAGAAGAGAACCAAAAGGAGTTTAAGGAGTTAGAAGCCAAGATAGCTATCCTAGCGGAAGCCGTTAGCAATATGGTCTCCTCCCAACTAAGCCTAAGCAACCAAGGCACTCCCATTGACGAATGCAGAGAAGCAATTAAGGAGCCTAGTGAGGGAGTGAGTTTAGAGCTTAAAGGTGAAGAAGAGGAGTTGAAGCAAGGATTTCAACAAGAGGAGGAAGTTAAGATAATTGAGCCAGAAGAAGTGGTTGAAGCCTTTGAAGAGGTTGACCAAGAGATAGATTCAATCATTGAGGAATTCCTATGTACAATTGAATCCTCTCCCATTGGGCTTGACATGGAGATTAAAGAAGAAGATGTACAACCTCTCATGCCCTTGGTGAGCAATGAAAAGAGATTGAATTGGAAGAGAGCCACCAAGAGGAAGAGGTTGAATTGAGGAAAGATGTAAAGAGGTGGAAGTAATCATGGAAGAGTACAAAGGAGTGGAACTTGCAAGATCATCGGAACCACCCTTCCTAAGTCACCATCCAATACAACATTCGAGTGGGTAAAATTCTTATCCCTAAGCTTTAATTTCTCACTTGAATATGGTTTGCTTGAGACGGATGGGCAACTTAGAGCTCTTTGTGGAGTCAAGAGTAGGAGAGAATTGTTTAATGGGTGGAAATACCAATCAAGGTTCCTTATGGTTGGAAACTCAAAGTTTAAGTACAATGGTTGGTATAGTTCTCAACTAAAGGGGTCTAGGAAGATGCTTTGGTGTTCACTTGAGAATTCACAAGCCTTGCCACCCAATTGGAATCATGATGATCAATTTGAAGATGGGTGTCAAAATAAAGTGTGGGATCCCGGATCTCACAAGGAAAATCAACTTTGGGAGCTCATGGTTTGTGAAGAACTCCATCAAAGCTTGAAGATATTAACATTGAAGAATGGAGCTTATTGGAGATTCAAGCATTGGTGGATGTTCCAAGATGGATTCAAGCACAAGCCACATTGATGAGGAGCTCCTCATAAGTCCAACTTAAGGACAATAAACAAAAGTGCTAGGTGGGAGACACCCCACCATGGTAAACTCTTCCCACACTCTTTTAGATTTGGTTAATAAGTGATTGAGTTGCCATTATAGGTAGTTTTCTTCTTTTCTATACATTTATACATTTTGTTTCGATGATAGGTTGTAGTAGTGTGTTTTGATTAGTTTAGATTGTTGTTAAAGTAGGTTGCTTGAAATACAAATTTTGTTTGTTTTGTCTTTGAAAATTTTTCGAAAAGTTAAAGATTTTTGTTAAATTTGAATTTTGGTTGATTTAGAATGTTTATAGGTTAGGAGAGTGTTAAATTCTGTTTTTATGTTTCTAAAAAAAAGGGGGCATCGGCACGCAAGCACGCTGTGCGCGCGCGCGCCGGCGTGGTTTCACAACTCCTAGTACTAAAACCCGAGAGTTGGGCCCACTTTATGCCTACTTTGTGCCAGGCGATCCGCGCGTAAGCACGCATGGCGCGCGCGCCGATTGTCCCTGTCACATCCGTGCCCAAGCATGCATGGCGCGTGCGCGCGGATTGTTTTTGCTGCATCCGCGCCCAAGCACGCATGGCGCATATGCGCGGATTTGCACCCTGTTTTTCTCCTTCTCCTTTCTCCTTCTTTCTTTTTTTCTTCTTCTTTTCTTCTATTTTTTTTTCTTTCTCTTCTTCTTCCTCTCTTGAAAATTTTTTCCTTTAAAAAAAATTAAATTAAAAAAAAAATAACAATAATAATAATAATAATAATAATAATAATAATAAAATAATAATAAAAAAATAAAAAGTATATATAAAAAAATATAAAATTTTTTTTTCTTTCTTCTTTTCTTCCTTCCTCTTTTATTGCATTTGCTTATTTTCATTTATTGCATTTTAATTTTTTTTATAGCTTGTTCTTATTTTCTTTTCTAAGTTTCTTATTTTAATAATGGTGTTGGATTCTTATATTCAATTGTTGAGAATTTCTTGGTTAATCTTGGTACTTCTTGACTTGTTTGATATTGTTGGGTGATGAAACTTTTAAATCAATGCTTAATCTGTATGACTCTTACTTCTTTGTGCATTGATATGAATTTCCATGTCTTTCATGACCCACTCTTTCTAGTTGAATGATGCTTTTGAATGCTCTTCATGCTTTGACTTTACTCTTGCATTAAGTGCTAGTTAATATGCCTTTGCTTGAATTGTTTTCTCACTTACATGCGTAGCTAACATGTAGTGAGAACCTTACTCTTATTTGGCATTAGCCCCCGCCTATGTTCTATTTGCTTTGATATCTTTGTTATAGGCTTAATTATCCTTCTTTCTCTTTCCTTTTAGGTTGGCCACCAAGAAGGAAAGGAATGGAAAGCTTCTAAATGGGGCAACAAACAAGTCCACTCGCACAACCTTTTGAAGAACTCATCAATTGTAGCAACCCGTCCACCTTACTCTTCTTTGCATGCACCGAGGATGGTGCAAATTTTTAAGTGTAGGGAGGTCGTCCGACCGATCTCCATGGGTAACAACTTCCTTTTTCAACACCAATTCTTAATTTTCTTTGGTTAGCTAGTTGTTGCATTGCATGATAGGTTGCATGTTAGTTATAACTTGTACATATTTTACCACTTCTTTTTATGTTAGGACTACTTGGTTAGGGTGATGATTTGTTTTCCAAGAAAAAATATTTTAGGGCACCCTACCAATTTGAATTTTTTTTTTGTGGCAAACTTGCTTGAAGAATTTATTTTGGAACATGGTTTTTGAGCCCAATGGCATGGTTACATCACATAATCACTTATTTTCATTCTTGTGTGCATTGTTCTCTTTCTATGATTGTAATCTTTGATTTGTTTGATTCTTTATGTCCATTATTCCATGTATACATGCATTTATATGATTGAGGCCATCATTTCATTTAGCTCACTTACCCAAATAGTCTACCTTTCATCAACCATTGTTAGCCAAATTTGAGCCTATTGAATCCCTTTTGTTCTTAATTATAGCACATCACTACCCCTAAGTGAAAAATAATAAACGTCCTTAATTTGGATCTTTGATTAGCTTAGGCTAGTGAGGGTGTGTATCATTTGGATATGGGAAACTTGGGACATTGGTTGAGAGAAAAGTATGTTCTTGTGTTTCTATTGAAGATTTTTGGGAATTGATACATATTCATGCACTATATGTAAAACCATATGCATTGATACATTTGTATATACTTTAAAAAAAAATTATAAAAATGATAACGAAAAAAAAAAATAATTATATTATATAAAAGAAAAAAATAGAAAAAGAAAAAGAGAAAAAAAAATAAAAAGGGGACAAAAATTCTCCAAAGTAAAGTTCAATAAAAAATCAATGCATATGGAATGTTAATTAAAGAGAATGCATGAATATGTGAAAAAGGTGAAAAATGGGTAGCTAGGTTGTATTAAATTGTATAGTTTTACATGTGTTAGGTGAGAGCTTAGACTAATCAAAGATACAAATTTCAAGCTCACTTGATCATATGCATCCTTACCTTTACCCTAGCCCCATTACAACCTATGAATAAGTCCTCATGATGAATGTATGCATGTATTGAATAATTGTTGATTGTTACATGAAAAACAAATCATGGAAAGCATGATTAGAAGAGAATTGAGTGATAGACCCTATACACTTGAGCGATTAGAGCGGATACACTTCCGGTGAGGGTTCGATGCTCAATTCCTTGTTCCCTTGTGTTTCATGAGGGTTCTTCTTGCAAGTCTATTTGTACTTTATTTTGATATTCAAATTGGTAGGATTCATGAATCATCATACTACTTAGCCCTACATGTGCATATGTGTTCTTGGAGATTGATTTGCTTTTAACCAAGAAGGTAGAATCATTTTGCATTTAGTTGCATGCATATAGATAGGTTTATATAGTTTATTTGCATTGAATAAATGTTCATACCCTTTTCTTGTCCTTCTTTATTCTTAGCATGAGGACATGCTTGATTTAAGTGTGGAGAGATTTGATAAACCCCGATTTTGTGCCGTTTATCTTGTGCTTATTTTGGAGGATTTTATCACCTTTTTTCACATTTATTCAATGAAATAGCATGGTTTTGCAATTCTCCCTTGATTTGTGCTTAAATGTGAAAACATGCTTTTTAGGCCCTAAAATTAATGATTTTAACTCACTTTAATTACATTCGATGCCTTGATGTGTTTGATGAGTGATTTCAGGTTCATAAGGCAAGTATTGGATGGAAGAAGTGAGGAGAAAAGCATGCAAAGTGGGAGAACTCATGAAGAAATGAAGGAACCGTAAAGCTGTCAAGCCTGACCTCTTCGCACTCAAACGACCATAACTTGAGCTACAGAGATCCAAATGAGGCGGTTTCAGTTGAGTTGGAAAGCTAACATCTGGGGCTTCACAATGATATAAAATTTTCCATATGTTGCTTCACATTCAGGGGCGCGCACGTGCCATGTACGCATGCGCGCCGATGCTGCTCGTGGCCCACTAAAGTAAAATCGCCCCCAGCGATTTCTGAAGCATTTTGGGCCCAATCCAACTCATTTCTGATGCTATTGAACCCAAGGATTGAAGGGGGAATGAACCAAGTAGTCATAGTTTAGTTTTCATCATGTTTTAGGATAGAATTCTAGAGAGAGAAGGCTCTCTCCTCTCTCTAGATTTTAGGGTAGTTTTAGTTAATTCTTCTTGGATCCAAGTTATAATTCTTGTTTTGATTTAGTTCTTCCTTTTAATTTCTTGTTATTACATCTCTATTCTTCTATTTTTACTTGTCATTTCCTTTATTTCCATTTTTATGTTTATGAACAATTGTTGGATCTCAATTTTCTTTAATGCAATTTTTATGTTTCTATGTTCTTTTGTGTTGATCTTAGTTGCTATTATTGATTTCATGCTTATGTTAGTTATGGTTTCATTAATTCTTGCATTTTTACCATGCTTTTCTTTTATGCCTTCCAAGTGTTTGAGAAAATGCTTGGTTGGATTTTAGAGTAGAATTTTATGCTCTTAGCTTGGGAAGATAACTTAGGAACTCTTGAGTTACTAATGTCCAAGTGATTGACGATTGGGAGCCATTAATGCTAATCTCACTAATTGATTTGGTGTAGAACTAAGACTTATTGACTTAGATTGACATAGCTCATTTGACTTTTCTTTATTAGTTAGAGGATGACTTAATGGGGTTGATCCTTGCCAATTCTCATGTTGTGGTTAGTGATAAGGATAGAGATCCTTGACCACCAACCTTTGCCAAGACCTTTGTAGTTGTTAATTTATTTTCATTGCTATTTACATTTCATGTCTCTTATCCCAAAAACCCAAAATATCTTCATAGCCAATAATTGAGCATTTCATTGCAATTCCTTGTGAGACGAGCCGGAGTCTAAATACTCCGGTTAATTTTCATTTGGGGTTTGTTACATGTGACAACCTAAATTTTTTTATGAAAGGACTATTTTTTTGGTTTAGAAACTATACTTTACAATGAGAATTCATTAGTGGAATTCTAGACCATACAAAAGTTCGTTCATCAAGACCCATTCTGGTCCCTAATCTCAATGTCAAATTCTTGCAAAAGCAAGATCCAATATATGAGTCTAGGTTTTTGACGAAAGGATTCTTGCCAGTAACGAATTTTATAAAAATAATCACGTTGTAAGTATAGTTTCTAAACCAACAAAGAATCATTTCGTACAAAAGTTTTGGTTGTCACAAGTAACAAAATCCAATAAAATATATAACCGAAGAATTTCAACCTCGGGTTATTTTCTCAAGATAAATTATTGGTTATGGAATAGGGTATATTTTTGGGTTTTTGAATAATGAACAGGAAATAAATTGGCAAGGAAGTATTCTTAATTATCATGAACACCATTGCAAGGTATAAGAACTGGAAATCCCATCCTAGTTATCCTTATCAGGGTGATGAGAATTGTTTATTGCTCCTACTTAGTTAACCTTACTAAATAAAGGAAAGTCAAGTGGATTAATCAATTTGATCCTCAAGTCCTAGTCAACTCCTGTGGAAAGACTAGCTTTAGAGGGATCCAAATCAATAAGCGAATTCCAATTTTCCATCAACAGTTGAGTTTGATAACTCAAGTGTCACCAATTACTCAACCAAAGCAAAGGGGGAAATCTAAATTAAATTGGAAGCATCAATAACATAAATAGAAGAAAAGCAATCATAAATTTGAAATACCTCAATGTGTATTAATTAAGAAAATCATTCCTAACATGGAATTCATAAACAAATATTGGAAAATAAACCATTTAAAGTAATAGAATAAATAAAAGAGAAGAGAAATTAAATTAAAGGAACATTGAACCTGGAATGGAGAAAACGAAGAAATCTAATCCTAAAAAAGAGAGAGGAAAGAGCCTCTCTCTATAGAAACTACATCTAAAATCTAAAATTATGAATAATGAAAGTTGTATCCATGAATGAATGGATTCCCCCACTTTATAGCCTCTAATCTGTGTGTCTAGGCCGAAAACTGGGTCAAAAATAGCCCAGAAATCGCCCCCAGCATTTCTGGTACGTCCACCACGCGGCAAAGTCACGTGTTAGCGTCGTCCACGCGTCCGCGCGGGTTGAGTTTTTGCCAGGCCAGGCGTGCACGTGATCCACGCGTGCGTATCACCTATCCTTGGAAAAGCTATGGCAAATTATATATCGTTGCGAAGCCCTGAATGTTAGTTTTCCAACGCAACTTAAACCGTGTCATTTGGACCTCTGTAGCTCAAGTTATGGTCGATTTAGTACCAAGAGGTCAGGCTGGACAACTTTAGCAGTTCCTTCAGTTTCTCGTATTCCTTCCACTTTTGCATGTGTTCCTTTCCATCCTCCAAGTCATTCTTGCCCTATAAACCCTGAAATCACTTAACACACATATCATCACGGGCATTGAATGGTAATAAGAGGGGATTAAACATAGCAAATTTAAGAACAAAGAAACATGTTTTCAATCATAGCACAAAATCAGGAAGGAAATTGTAAAACATGCGAATATACGAATAAGTGTGAGTTTAGTGGATAAAATCCACTCAATTAAGCACACGATGTACCACGAAATAGTGGTGCATGAAATCTCCCCACACTTAAATGTTAGCATGTCCTCATGCTAAGCTCAAGAGAAGCTATAAAGAATGAATGGGGAAGTATGAAATGCAACCTATCTATATGAATGCAACTACATGCAAAATATTCTACCTACTTGGTTAAAAGTAAACAAATCTTTTAAGAACAAATATGAACTGGATTTCACTAATTCAAATCACAAAATAAAGTACAAGTAAACTTGCAGAAGAAAATAGCTCATGAAAGCCGGGAACAAAGAATCGAGCATCGAACCCTCATCGGAAGTGTATACACTCTAATCACTCATGTGTTTAAGGTTCGATTCTCTCAATTCTCTACTAACCTTGCTTTCTAAGGCTTGCTTTTCTTCTACCAATCAACAAAAATTTGATGCACAAATACACATATCAAGAGGTCTTTTAAGGGTTGTAATGGAGTTAGGGTCAAGGTAGGATTTTATTTGGTCAAGTGGACCAAAATCTGAATCCTTAATTAACCTAAACTTCTCCCACCTAAATTAAGACAATCCATGTAATCAAAATACAAAATCTAACTATCCATTAACCATATTTTCCACATATTCATGCATCCTAATTTTGAGTATAATACATATGCATTGTTATCACCATTTACTTTGGGGCGTTTTGTCCCTTTTATTATTTGCTATTTTTCTTTTCTTTCTCTCCTTTATTTTTTCTTTTTTTTTTATTTTTATTTTTTTATTGTATTTATATATGCCTATTTTTTTTCTTTTGCATATGATTAAATTATTGAATGCATGAATATGTCCTAAACATTTCTTTCACATTTTCATAAAGATATATAAACCCAATTCTCAAACCAAATGCTTTCATTCCCAATTTCTCCACACTTAATTCGTGAGCACTCTTACTAGTCTAAGCTAACCAAGGATTCAAATTAAGGACATTAGTGTTTTTTGCTTAGAGTTAATGATGTGCTAAAGTAAAGAATAAAGGGGTAAAATAGGATCAAAATTGGTTTGTAAGGGATAATGAAAGGTAAGGCCATATGGGTATGTAAGCTCAGTGAAACAAAGGCCTCAATCATATAAGTGCATGCATACATCAAACCATGGAAATATAGAATTAAGCAAGACAAAGATCACAATTTTAGAGAGAAAAATACACACTAAAACAGAATATTGGTTAATAAAATGCAACCAATCAAATAAGCTCAAAATCTCACTGGTTTTGTGTGTTCGAGCTCTAGACCATGTTCCAGTATAATATTTCTTCAAACAAGCTCAATAAAAATTTTAATTCAAATTAGTGAAATACTCTAAAAAGTTTCTTGAAAAAGAAATTATTACTTTAACCAAGTAGTGGTAAAATATGCACAAAATCAAACAAATAAGCAATCAAACATGCAAATGCAACAATTAACAAACAAAGAAAATAAAACATTGGTGTTGAGAAGGAAATAACTAACCTATGGAGATCGGTATCGACCTCCCACACTTAAAGATTGCACCGTCCTCGGTGCATGCTGAGATGTGCAAGTGGACGGGTTGCTCCAACTGACGCTTTTCTCCAAAAATTGTGCAGATGGACTTGTCTGTTGCCCCATATAGAAGTTCTTTTCCTTTCCTTTTCCGGTGGCCATCCTAAAAGAAGAGGAAAAGAAGAAAAGTAACCCAGAAACAAAGATAGAAAATGAATAAAATATGGGTGTTAATGCCAAATAATAAGGGTCTCAATTACATGGTAGCTACAACATGCAAGTGAGAAAATAATAGAAGCACATGGCATACCAGTGGTGCAAAAATTGCAACAATGGGGGAGAGAGTGTGGGTAATGAAAAGACAATATAAATTCATGTCAATGCAAAAGGAGTACAATGTCATAAAAGATTAGCATTGACATATAAATAATATTACCCAATAATGGAAACAAGTCACGAAGCACCAAAAGAAAGCAATAGAAATGCAACAGTGGAATAAGAACATCAACACCAATAGAAAAATAATAAATATAGAAAAGAAAATAAAAAATGCATACAGTTAAAATGCAATGAATGAAAATATGCAAATAGATTAAGTAAAATAGAATGAAGAGAATAAGGAAGAGAAGTTAAAAGATGAAGAAAAAAAAAGTAAGAAAGAAGAAAAAGAAAGAGAAAGAGAGAAGAAAGGAGAAGAAATTAAAAACGGGATGCGACGCGCGCGCGCAGGCACGCGTGCGCGTGAGAACTGTATTCGCCATGTGATGCGTACGCGTAGCCCACGCGTACACGTGGGTGGTCTTGGAAGCAAAAGGACGCACACGCGTCAGGGACGCATTCGCATGGAATAATTTTTGTGCCTCTAGCACAGTTCCATCGTAAGGTAGCACAACTTTTGGCCTGACACCTCTTTACGCCGATTTGTAGGGTCACGCGTACGCGTGGGTGATGCATGCGTGGAAGGCTGATTTTGCAATTGACATGGATGCGTCGAGGACGCGCACGCATGGGCGTTGTTTGTGCCTAAATCACGCCTCTAGCCACGCTCCCGCGCAACTCTCTGTTACGTTCTTCCTTGTCTCGCATGCACATATGACGTGTACGCGTCAGCGACTCTTGCGCGTCGCGTGCATTTTTTAATGCATATGCAGATGCAAATGCAGAATGCAGGTGAATATGCAGAAATTATGAATGAACACTAGTTAAAAAAAATAAAATAAAATAAGATTAAGAATAAAAAAAGGAATGATTATACCATGGTGGGTTGTCTCCCACATAGCACTTTTAGTTAGAGTACTTAAGTTGGACATTTGGTGAGTTTCCTGTCATGGTGGCTTATGCTTGAACTCATCCAGGAATCCCCACCAGTGTTTGTAATTCCGTAGCCTCCGGGATCCCACACTAGTTGCATAAAGCCTTCAAGCAAGTTAAAGCAAGTGACAAGGCCCCAAGAGTGTTGATTGCTAGACTGAATTTCGGGGTCTCAAACCTTGCTTTTGCACCCATCTTCTTGTTGACCAACTTTGTTCCAACCGGGTGGCAAGCAATCTAAATTCTCAATGAAGTACCCAAACGACTTCCTAGACCCATTCAATCGAGCTCTACACCAATCCTTGCACTTCAACTTGGAGCGTGCAACTGTATTGAACCTTTCAGGGCAACTCCTACCACTAACTATTTTCCTCTTACTCTTAACGCCACAAAGAGCTCTAAGTTGACCATCTGTTTCAAGTAAACCATATTCAAGTGGGATGAGAAAGCTAAGGGATATGAATTTTACCCACTTGAATATTGTGAAGGATGATGGTGACTTAGGCGGAGAGGTCTCCAACAACTTTGGCAAGGTGATTTCAAGCTCCACTCCTTTGTGCTCTTCTTTGACAACTTCCACCTTTTTGCAAGCTTCTTTAATTTCACCTCTTCCTCTTGGTAGCTTTCTGATGCACATAAACTAGTTATGCTACGATTTAGGAAATTGCACGATCGGCAAAATTCCTTCCGGCAAGTGCACGGTTATCGTCGTCAAGTAAAAACTCACAATAGAGTGAGGTCGAATCCCACAAGGATTGGTTGAGTGAGCAATTCGGATTAGAAGTGTGTTCTAGTTGAGCGGAATCAAGATTTGAGATGAGAATTGCGGAATGTAAAATTGGCGGGAAAAGTAAATGACAAGAAAATTAAATGGCTGAATCTTAAATTGCATGAATTAAAGAGCAGAATGTAAATTGCTGAAATTAAAAGGGAATGGGGGTGATTGCAAGAATTGAATTGCAGAATGTAAAGAGAAAGTGGAAATCAGAAATGGGGAATTCATTGGGTTTAGGAGATATTGAAATCTCCGAATCAAAACATGTATATCTCTTCCTCAACCAATGCATTCATTGAATTTTGCTTGGCAATCTTATATGATTGGATCCCAATTCCTTGGCTCACCAATGCTCTCTAAAAACAAACAAATTCCCAATCCCTTGGTTTAAATGTTCATAAGAAGAGATGATGCTTGATCACTGATTATACCACACAATTTCATGAACCACAATTTGGTAGGATTACATGTCACATTATCCATCCAAACCCCAATCCAATCCACTGTGAGAAAGCTTCTCTAGCATGAATCCTCATTCCTTTCCCAAGGCTCCGAAGGATTCCAAGTATGAGTAGTTTCTTTCCCAAGACAACTACTCAATGGAATTAGATCGAGAAGCTTTCTAACAAAATTCAAGAGAAAAGATTGAAGAAGAAGATAAACTATTATTGATTCATTGAATTACAATAGAGCTCCCTAACCCAATGAAAGGGGGTTTAGTGAATCATAGCTCTGAATTCAATTACAAAGAAAAGGAAAACTAGCCAAAAGTCAAAGTAAAAGTTCCCCATCAGGGGCTGGATTCCCCTTCCAACTTAACTTCTATCCTATTTATACACTTTCTATATTGAGCTTCAGTTGTGCTTCTTGGGCTTTGAGGCCTCTCCTTGCTTTCCTTTTGCCTTGGGTTTATGATCCATAATCTTGATGAGGTTGTTGATCCAAATCCTGTAACATTTATTGAGCCAACTTAGTGATAATCAAATAATGACACATGACTCAATAATTTGAGATTTCAAACTCATCAATCCTTCAGGCCCAATCCCATAAACCATGATATTCAATTGGGTTTCATACCAAAGTAAGTTTAAGTTAATAATTGTGCTCAAAGACTAACTTAAATCACAATATTTTTGGCCCAGAAACCTTTTCAAGAGTGGCGTTTAAGTTGTAGTTTAAGCTTAAACTGCAACTTAAACGCCAGACACTTCCAGTGAGGCCATTTGTAGAAGCACGTTTAAGCTTCAGTTAAGGTAAAACTGAAGCTTAAACGTGGAAATGGAAGAAGGTAGCCCTGGAGAGTCATGTAGTCGAACACGTTAAGCTTCAGTTTAAGTTAAACTGAAGCTTAAACGTGGAGATAGGAAGGGCAGCCCTGGAGGTCGAACACGTTTAACCTCCAGTTTGAGGTCAAACTGGAGGTTAAACGTGGAAAAGGGGGGAGGCATACTGGAGGTCGAACACGTTTAACCTCCAGTTTGAGGTCAAACTGGAGGTTAAACGTGGAAGCTTAGAATGGTGGCCCTGGAGGTGTCGAACACGTTTAACCTCCAGTTTGAGGTCAAACTGGAGGTTAAACGTGGAGATGGAAGAGCAACCTTGGAGTAGAAAAGCTATCGAACACGTTTAAGCTCCAGTTTGAGTCAAACTGGAGCTTAAACGTGGAATGGCTCCCTGGTACTCTTCCTGGTTCTGGCGTTTAACCTCCAGTTTGAGGTCAAACTGGAGGTTAAACGTGGAACTCCTCCCTGGGTGGCATACTCATTCTGGCGTTTAACCTCCAGTTTTGAGGTCAAACTGGAGGTTAAACGTGAATGCTCCTTAAGTGAGGCTTTTCATTCTGGCGTTTAACCTCCAGTTTGAGGTCAAACTGGAGGTTAAACTTCAATCCCAGCATTTCTTATCCTTCATGATTTTGGCGTTTAAGCTCCAGTTTAGGCTTAAACTGGAACTTAAACTCCACATGTGATATTCAAGCTTCCTTTATTGATTTTGTTGCTTCCTTGCTTAGCCTCTTCTTCCCTGAAATCATCCAAACAATTGCATCAAAGTCTTGCAAAATTTCATGAGAAATCTTTCATTCATAGCATTTAAGTAATATAACTAAAACTCATGGAATTTGCATCAAAATCATACTGTTTGGATGGTTCATTGCTTTGTTATTCATTTAACCATTTTTGGTTACTTTAAGCTCAAGAAAATGCATAAAACAACTAAAACTAACAGAAAAATGCTAGTGAAACTAGCCTATGATGCCTTGGCATCACAACACCAAACTTAATACTTGCTTGTCCCTAAGCAAGTCCTGAGTTAATTGAGAAGAAAGTATGAAACAGAAAGCAATTACATTGGCTATATTAGCAAGCATTTGAAGTTCATCAGAAGGGTTTTATGCAGAAAGTTGCAGCATCACTTTTTCATACTTATCAGGTAGGATTATCACTTTTTCATTGCATCCATCAAAAATTGCTATGGCCTCTTGTTATTCTTATGTCTTTGGCACTTTTCTCTTCTTTGTTTTCTTTTCTTTTCTTAGAGCTTCTTTTGCTCCTTGTTTGCTTAGTGTCATGTGTTGCACAAGCCTTTGGCATTTTCTTTTTCTTATCAGTGCACTACACATATCCACCTTAGGCATTTTAGTTCACATTTCTTCTTGAGACATTGGTGCCCAGCACCTCTTTGTGTGACTAAATGTTTTGTATTTAGGTTGCTCTTGATAGTGGACTTTTGGTTGATAATCCCGGGTTAGTTAACCCAAGTTACCAAGTGTTGAAACACTCCTCAGAACCTATTCATCCAAGCATATCCTTAATACATAAACACCACAGGCATTTGTCTCAGAAGTTCAAACCATTGGTACCTAGCTTATTTTCTCAATTTTTTTTTGCTTTTTGGTTGCCTTTTTCCGTGGCTTTTTCTTTTTCTTTTTCTTTTTTTTTCATGGCCAAAGACATTTATTCATCAAGATCCATAGACAATGTTCACTTTCTACATGAAAATGATAATTCTACACTCTAATTTTTAGTGATCTGACTAAACAATCAAGCATGCATACCACCACTTAATTCTACTTGATTTGTCACTAATTTAGCCAAGTTACTTTTGTTCAAACTTTTCTTTTATTTTTGGAAACAGAACAAGCATGGCACGCACTTGTTTAAGAAGGTGAAGTTATATCCAAACATCTAGGCATTCACTTTATTCAAAGCAATTAACAAAAAAAAAAACTACACATTCCAGAAAGATTCAACATTTACAGTTTAAACAAGAACACGCATGCTTTTGTTTGCCCTTTTTAAAGAATTATCAAGGAACAATACCACCTTGTGAAATTCCTTGTTTTCTCTTTGTTGCCAGGAAACACTTGATTTCTCCTTCTTCTTCCTGAATGTTGCTTCATGCTTTAAGGTTCTTGTTTCCTTTCCTGCAAAGAGTAATGAAGTTGCTTGCTTCTCAAGCACTTGAGTGGTTAGCTCAACTATGTGTGGGTAAGTATCGGATTCTTAAGTTGGTGTGTGAACACCAAACTTAGTCTCCCACTTACTTCTCTCTGTTCTTTGAATCCTTGAGTTATCTTGGAATGATGTTGCTACTAAGGGTTTTAAGCATTTCTGTGACTGCTTAGAATAGTTGTTCCTTTCACATAATTCAAAGGTTGTTGTGTTCAGTTGATCTTTATGGTGGAA
>QBTX01001785.1:0-32771 GCA_003063285.2 Arachis monticola
TTCCTGCACTCACAGTGGGATTTTCTGGAGCTACAGAAACCCAATTGGGCGCTGTCTCAATGGGCGTTGGAAAGTAGACATCCTGGGCTTTCCCAGATATATGATAGCATACTTTGCCCACAGATTTGATGGCCCAAACGGTTTCAAGTCACCCTCAGAATCCAGGTTAAACGCCGGAATGGCACAAATGGGAGTTAAACGCCCAAACTGGCACAAAAGCTGGCGTTTAACTCAAGAAGAGTTCTGCACGAAATATGCTTCATGCTCAGCCAAGTACACGACCAACAGTTGGGGCCCGGAAGTGGAGTTTTTATGTCAATTTACTCATTTCTTGTACACCAGGCACTAGTTCTATATAGTAGGACCTTTTAACTATTGATAAGATTGGATCTTTGGTTTATTTTAGTCCTTACATTTTGTGACTCTAGTTCTTAGATATTGGGAGGCTAGCCATTCGCCATGCTAACCTTGTCTTATGTATTTTCAACGGTGGAGTTTCTACACACCAAGATTAAGGTGTGGAGCTCTGCGTTACCTCGAGTTTATGCAATAACTATTGTTTTCTTCATATTCATTTCGCTTGTTCTTTTATCCAAGATATATTGTTTCTTCAACTGATGAAGTGTGATGATTGCGCCATTACATCCTCCATCATCTTCTGAACGATAACGTGATGCTGACAACCATCTCCGTTTACAGCATATAGCATGGTGAATAATCTCTTGGTTCCTGATGCAACGATGCATGGTTGATCGCCTGACAACCGAGCGATCGCCTGACAACCGAGCCACCATTCCGGAGATTCAGAGTCTTCGTGTATAGGCGTAGAACTGATGGCGGCATTCAAGAGAATCCGGAAGGTCTAACCTTGTCTGGTGGTATTCTGAGGTAGGGATTCAATGATTGAATGACTGTGACGTGCTTCAAACTCCTGAGGGCGGGGCGTTAGTGAACACGCAAAAGGATCACTTGGATTCTTATTGCGGCCTGATTGAGAACCGACAGATGGAATAGCCCGTGCCGTGACAGGGTGCGTTAGAATCTTCCATGAGAGGATGGGAGTAGCCACTGACAACAGGCGAAACCCTTAGCTAAGCTTCCATGTGAAAGCGAGTAAGAAGGATTGGATGAAGGACAGTAGGAAAGCAGAGAACGGAAAGGGACAAGGATCTTCATCGGTTATCTGAAGATTCCTCACCACAATGAATTACATAAGTATCTCTATCTTTATCTTTGTTATGTTTCTATTAATCACCCATTATCCATTTGCAGTTTGCCTGACTAAGATTTACAGATGACCAATAGCTTGCTTCACATCAACAATCTCGTGGGAATCCACCCTTACTGCCGTAAGGTTTATATTACTTGGACGACCCAGTCACTTGCTGGTGTAGTTTGTGCGAAGTGTGTGTAATTATGCCATGGTATTGAACTAGCAAGTTTTTGGGAGCCATTACCGGGGGATTAATTGAGAGGTTGTGAAAAAGTATTTTTCACAATTTCGCGCAACCAATTTACTATGCGGCCATCTATTCAAAGGAGTATGTTCCTTAAAAAGCATCTAATTTGAATTTTGATGTCTTCAGGAATGGTCTTCCAAGTAGGATTTGATGATGGCTTATCTGAATCATTATGGGGCATCTCCAAGGTATTATAAAAATCATTGGAAATGTGAGCCCTTAATGCTCACCAAAACATCTTAAGCAACTCCAGCCACTGTAATTAATGCTTTTATCTCTAACACAAAACGAGCTGCCGACCTTTTTAAGGGGAGGGAGCTTAAAACATCATATGTAAGACAAAGGCATTGTACTGACACATGCTCCTAATCACACACTGCAATCATAAATTACTACCCCACCAATAGTATAATTAACTATGCAAGGACCTGGATAACTACATTTTTCAGGTATCCCTCCATTAAAGCAGATATAGAATTACCTAAAGGCAATGTTTCTAATTCATGTAATTTTTGTTCTTTATGATAAATCCAAGTCCTTTTAGAACTTTGCCATATTTAGGTACCTACTGAATAACATCAAAAAGGGGAACAGTTACTCAATACCTTTTGAATATTTTCTACCATTTTAGGATCAGGTCCCAGCTGCTTCCTGGGCTTCCTTGTAAGTTGTGGAAATGGGATGGGAGGTAAGAATATATAAGGAAAAGATGAAAGCTATGCATGATCAAAACATCAAGAAGAGAGAGTTCCAACTTGGAGATTTTGTTCTCCTTTACAAATCTCGACTGAGGCTCATGCCCGGTAAGCTGAGATCAAAATGGAAGGTCCATACAGAGTAGAGAAGGCTGAACCGTACGGAGTTTATCACCTAAGCCATCCTTCAAACTCTGAACTTATTAAGGTTAATGGACACCGCCTGAAGCTATACCATGGTGAGAAGGTGCAGAAAGCAAGGAGCTTGAGATCTTCCACCTGGGAGATCCCCACATAACAACAGATTGAGCTAGTGGAGCGTCCAACTTACGGACGTTAAAGCAAAGTGCTTGGTGGGAGACAACCCACCACGATACGATCGTTCTTTTCTTCACTTTTAGTTTTTCTTCTTTAAATAACTCTTCTCTTTATTAGTGCCTTTGTGTTCTTTCAATTACAAGTCTTTATCTTTCCTTTAAAAAAAAAGATATATAATAATAATTTTCGCCGCGCGACGCGATCGCACCAGCGATGCGTCCGCGTGGCAGGGGGAGTAAAGCAAAATAAAAATGAACAAAAAGTTACGCAGGAGCAGCGCTGGAGTCATGCCAAAGGCACAAATTATCCCACGCGACCGCGTCGCATGGAAATCATGGCCTCCCACGCGACCGCGTGCTCCACGCGGCCGCGTGCTCTGCATTTTCGACGTAAATGGGTGCACAATACCATATTGTGCGAGGGTGGTGCTGGATTGGTGCTGGAAGCACAATCCTTGTCACGCGACTGCGTTGCCGACGCGGCCGTGTCAATTATTTTTTGACGCACACTCACGTGATCGCGTGACCCACGCGATCGCGTCACCCAATTTTGGCAATTAAAATGAATTGAACAGAGAGTTGTGCTGGAGCGAGGCTGCACTCGCGCCAGCAGCGTAACACGGATCACGCAACCGCGCGACTGACGCGATCGCGTCGTCTTACCTGACGCGCACCCACGCGAACGCGTGCCTTCCGCAGCTGCGTCGCATGCGCTGCACAGCTCAACCCAATAGCCAAATTATCTTATCTTTCTCTCCTCTAAACCCTACTTTTTCTTTTCCCCCTTCTTTCTTCTTTCTCCCTTCCCCCTTCTACCTCACCTTTCACTCTCTCTCTCTCTCCCCTCCATTAACAAGGTTTTACCTTCTTCTCTTTTCCATCATCCTTATTATATTATGTATATATATTATTATTCTCTTTTTCTTTTCTTTTTCTTTTCAAATCATTCTTTTTCTTTCCTCTTCTTCTTTTCTTTTTACATGGTGTTAGAAACCTTTTGAGTCATTATCTATCATTATATGCTTGTGGATTATTGCAAATTGTTTGACAGTTATTTTTCTCCTATTTAAGGGATTGCTTGCATGTTTCTCTTCATATTTTCTATACCCTATTCACCATGCATGCTATATGTTTGTGAAAAAGCTCATGTGGCATTATACACTTCTCTATGTTGCTACACTATTCATTGCTTGCTTTTCACAACTTTCCCTTGTTATTTTATTAATTAAATTTAATTGTCAATACAAACGTGATAGTTTGTTACAAATGGTAATCTAACCTGGACATTGTATGTTTGATATATGCTACTCATGCCTTTGCCTGCATGTCAATAAACCTCTTGCATTCCATTGTCCTACATGCACTTGCTATATTTCCATTAATGTGCTTTTCACATGTAATCCGGACCATGTGTTAATGCCATTTATCTTTATTGTGCATTGACTATCACTTACAATACCCTCTTCCTTGCTCTATCTCTTTGAATTTAATTTCCTTTCTTTTTCCTTCTTTCAGGATGGCCACCAAGAACGGAAAAGAGAAAGCTACTTCCAAACCACCAGCAAGAAGAGGAACTAAAAGAGCATTAGTGGTAGAGCCTTCTTCCACCACAGTCAAGCCCTCAACAAAAAGAGTTAAGAGGATAATAAAGGTTGACGACAAGGAGAAAGCCTTTCCAACAAAGGACACTGCGCGATTTCCCAATCGCTACTGTGAGCAGATGTTCCCTATCCTAGCAAAAAGGAACTATAACAATGAATACCTTCTTATCCTCCCGTCCAATATTGCCACCTTTTTTGAGCCGCAAATTGAGCGAAGACAATGGGGTTTTCTACGGAGACAGCCAAGGCAGGTTAATCTTTCTTGGGTAGTTGAGTTCTACTCCAACTTCTACATACCGACCCTGCAGTCTGTTTATGTCTGGCAGAAGCAAGTTCCCATCACAGAAGAGGCCATTTAGCAAGTTCTGAGTCTTTCCCCTATTCCAGCAGGAATGGACGCTTTTCAAGAAGCCACCCTTCAGTGCCAGAAATACCAATTTGACTAGGACTCCGTTCTCAGAGTCATCGCTTTACCTGGCAGCCGTTGGATCTACGGATACCACCGCAACCGCCCTAAGGGAATCTTGGCTTCCGCACTTACCTTGGAGGCTCGCGTATGGGCACAAATCATGTCCCATTACGTCTTTCCGAGCACTCATGAGTCCTCCTTCACTGCGGACATGGCTGTTCTACTATGGTGCATCCTTACAGACCAACCTCTGAATCTCTCAAGACACATCCGGAATGCTATGGAGCATGTCCAAATCGCGGGCAACTTACCTTTCCCCGCCTTGGTCTCAAATCTTGTCTCAACAGCCGGAGTCTCCTGCAGAGCTGGGGACACCAAAGCCATGCTTCCACGGGATGATCAATATGTCCCTAACGGGAAATACCTCAGATTTTCAGCAGCCACTACAAGCCAGCCTACTGAGCCGGTTTAAGATATTCCTTCTTTAACACCACAAGCATCTACCACTGAGAAATTGCTCCAGCAGATACTTGAAAAGTTGGATCGGCATGAACAGAAAGCAAAGATGAGAGAGCGCTGTAATGAGCACAGATTCAAACACCTCAAGGAGCTACTCAAGGGACGCTTCAGTGACTCAGACACCACGGACTCCACTTCTTTTACCAGCACCGAGAGCCATGATGGTCCCGACTGTGGAGATACTGCCACCAGCCCACCCCTGTTCCTGACAGATGGCACCGAGGATGGTGCAAAGCCTTAAGTGTGGGGAGGTCRGTCAGTACCTGACTTCCGGAGGTAAATTCTCTTCTCTGACACCAATAATTAGGATATTTTAGTTAGATTTTTCTTTCTTTTATAGAATAGAATAAATTGCATAGGTTAGRATAGTTGCATGCATGTTCTACTTGATTGAAAAGACAATAAGTTCTTTTAAAAATCTATCTTTGGAACAAAATTTCACTAATTTTTCAAATTTTTTATGATAAATCTGCTTGAGTTGTATTTGGAACATGATGTTTGAGCTAGAGAACACACAACCTATGAAAGATTTGAGCCCTTATGTATGGTTACATTATTTAACCATAATTATTTWATTCTTGTGTGTTTACTTCTCTATGATTGTAATCTATATATTTTGTTTTATCTTATATGTCCAATATTTATTATATTTACATGCTTGCACATGATTGAGGCCATTATTTATTTAAACTCACTTATCCAAATCAAGCCTACCCTTTTCAATTACCCTTGTTAACCACTTTGAGCCTTTAAAACCCTATTTGTTCTATATTTCACCACATTACTAACCTTAAGCTGAAAAACAATTGCATATCCCAAATTGAATCATTGGTTAGCTTAAGATAGAATTGTGCGTGCTAGTTAAGTATGGGAAATTGTGGGAACAAAAGTTGTTAAGGGAATGTGTCATGAAAATTTAAAGAAATTTTGGATACCCATTCATGTGAAACTATAAGAATCAAAAATCTATGTGCATTGATAAGCTTTATTTATTTCTTTTTTAAAAAAAATGATAAACAAATAAATAAGGGGACAAAATTACCCCAATGTTAAATTCAGAATTCAAACATCAATGCACATATGATAGAATTAAAATACAAGGTTGAAACATGAGTATGGGTTGAAAAAGGGAATTATGGGTAGCTAGGCATGAATTTAAAAGTATATAGAATATATGTATATTAGGTGAGAGCTTAGGTTAATTAAAGATTCAATTTATAAAGCTCACTTAGCCATATATATACCCTTACCTGCACCTTGGCCCCATTACAACCCTGAAAAGACCTCATGATGTTTGCATTGGTATATTAACTRTTGTTGATTGGTTAGGAGAAAAACAAAAGTTAGAAACATGACTAGAGAAGAATAGAGTGATTACCCTATACACTAGAGATTAGAGCGTACATACATTATCAGTGAGGGTTCAATGCTTGAATTTTCATGTTTCCTGCTTTCATAAGCTATCTTCTTGCACTTTTATCGGTTTTATTATATGATGATAGAATTAGTGGAATTTGATTTGTAATTATTTTGAAGGTCTTATTTACTTTTGATCAAGTGGACAATAATCATATAGTTGCATTTATTTATATATGTAGGATTGCATTGCATTTCATGAGTTTCTGCATGTTCATACTTATTTCCTTGTCTCCTTCAATTTAGCATGAGGACATGCTAATGTTTAAGTGTGGGGAGGTTGATAAACCACTATTTTATAGTTTATATTGTGTGGTTTTGTCGATGTCCTTACAACTTTTCATTAATTTCGATATCATTTTAAATTTCCTTCCTGAATATTATATTTTGAAAAATTGCTTCCTACAGATGACTTTAAATTATTTAATTCAATTCTCCTTTATCCATCGACTGCCGTGTTCTGTGTGTCCAGTCGTCTTCGCAGGCCTTGTATATTAGGTATGATGTGACAACGAGAGGAGGTGAGAGGGAGAGCCAGCAGACAAATGGAAGGCACAACAGAATTTGTAGGAGATAACCAGAGCGAAAGGTCGCGCGGATCGCAGGCTTCCACGCGACGCGTGAAGGGAACGCCAAAATCGCTAGTGACGCCGGCGCGCATGGCTTTGCGCGAACCGCGCGGACTTGGAAAAGCACAACGCACGCTAGGATAGCCTCGTGGGACGACGCGAAAGCGATGGAGAGACAAAAGGCGCCAGACCGACGCAGTCACGATGGACGACGATCGCGTACGTATCGGACCGCGATTGCACTCAACCTCAGAACGCCGATAACGCGTGATTTTCTGGACCTTTCGTCATGATCTTCGGGGCCCCAGTTTTCGGCCCGGAACAGCAGACTAGAGTCAGGAGAATATGCAGAAATAGGAGAGACATTCATTCAGTAGTTTTCTAGATTCTAGATTTTTTACTTCTCGTCAGCGTTCTTCCTTCTCGTCTTTTGATTTTAAGCGTTTTCAATTGTCTTGCATTCTGGTCACATTCAATGCGAGTGAGTTACGTATTTCGTATACGACCTGTTATCCTTTTCTATGTTGTTCTTCTTACACTGGTTCTATTCTTCATGTTTCTTTTATGTCTCTTGTCATCAGATACTTTTTTGAATCCATTGTATGGCTAGTTTTCTTTGTATTTCAATTTCGAATATTCATTTCATGTCCCTATATTTTTACAGTTCTCTATTCGATTCGTGTTTATGCGATTCTTTATTTCACTGCAGTGCAGAGGTTTCTTTACTTGTATGGGAGTGATTTTAAATGGAACTCTTGCAAGTCTCGGAGGACCTTGAAGGCAATGTATACTTTGGGTTAAACGTTGGATTGCTACCCTGTCACCGACGCCAATCTCTTCTCCCCTATCCGCGTGAGTCTACGTGGGCGGACTTTCGTGCTCAACATTGTCCGAACAGATCTGGCATTCCAACTTGTTTGACTTTCCCTTACCTAGTAAGGGATAACCAAACAGAGTAACCATTAATTATAAATTAATCTTAAAAATCATTCCGTCAATGATAGAGATTCTAACCAATCAATTCCCAGTCAAGGCTTTTATTTATATTATTCTAACCATTAATTATAATTTTCTGCAACTCGTTGGGAGACAACCTGGGACTTAAAACTCCCAGTAATTTTAATTTAAACTTTCTGTGACATATTTCTAAATTGATAGGCAGATTTTCGGTGAGTTAAGAACTATACTCGCAACGTAACCATTTTAATAAATTTTTAATTCACCAGCTTCTGCACTCCATCAGTGTCACTTGGTAGTGAGCTTGATGGTCTCTCAATAGCAATTTGCTTGGAGAGCTGGCTAATCTGCCTCTCCATATTCTTCATGGAAACTTCTTGGTTCTTGGTTGTCATCTCTTGGTGCTTCATCATTTTCTCCATTAGCATCTCCAAATTGGTGATCCTCTGAGAGTCTTATGAGATTGGTTGGTTATGGGATGTTGATGGTTGATGGTAAGTGTTTTGGTTGGTGGTTTGGTTATTGGGTGGATAATGGTTGGAGGTAGGGTAATTGTTTTGGGGTTTTCTATAGGAGTTTTGGTTAGTCTGCTGCTGGTTGTGGTTTTGGTTGTTTCTTAGAGTGTTTTAATTTGAATTCCTTTGCCATGGTTGCTGGTTCTGATTATGATTATCTCCCTACCTAAGGTTTGGGTGATTCTTCCAGGATGGGTTATAAGTGTCACCATACACTTCATTCTGTCTGGAGCCTTGGTTGTGCACATATTGGATTTGCTCTTGCTGTTGGTCTTCTTGATTCTCTTTATTCTGCCCCCAAGGAGTTGATGGTTGGCTTGTGACATTCACTGATTCAATTTGTAGGCTGTCAATTCTCTTGGCCATTTGCTCAAATTATTGCTGAATCTGCTGCTGCATCACTTTGTGTTGGGCTAGGATTGTGTTTACTCCTTCCAATTCTAGCACTCCTTTCCTCTGTGATGGCTGGCGTTGCCTTTGGTGAGCAAAGAAATATTGGTTGTTTGCCACCATGTCAATGAGGTTTTGAGCCTCCTCTGCAGTTTTCATCAATTACAATGATCCTCCAGCTGAGTGATCAAGTGCCTCTTGATCCTTTAGAGTGAGTCCTTCATAAAAATTCTGCAGCTTGTCCCACTCAGTGAACATTTCTGGTGGGCATTTCCTAAGCAAACCCTTATATCTTTCCCATGCCTCATATAGATTTTCAGCGTCTAATTGTGTGAATGTTTGCACTTCAGTCTTCAATCGGATAATCCTCTGAGGTGGGTAAAATTTGGCAAGAAATTTGCTCACCAAATCATCCCAAGTGTTGATGCTCTCCTTTGGAAATGTCTCTAGCCATTGARTGGCTTTGTCTCTGAGGGAGAATGGGAATAACAGCAGCTTGTATATGTCAGGGTGCACACCATTGCTTTTGACAGTATCACAAATCCTCAGGAAGGTGGATAAGTATTGGTTTGGATCTTCAAGTGGCCCTCCTCCAAAGGAACAGTTGTTTTAGACCAATGTGATGAGTTGTGGCTTCAATTCAAAGTTATTTGCATTGACATTAGGGGTAAGAATGCTACTCTCACAATGTCTAGAGTTTGCAAATGTAAAAGAGGCCAATACTCTCCTCTGTGGTTGACCATTGTTGTTGTCCACTCCTCCTGTTGTTGGATTTGTTGAGCGTTCCTCCATATCTTGGAATTCTTCTTCTGAATCCTCTTCTCCAACAATGCATTTCCCTATTTCTTCTCTTCTTAACCTTCGAAGAGTTCTTTCGTCAACTTCAGAGAAAGTAGGGATAGCCCTTCACTCTATTGCTTGTCTTGATTCAATCAAACATTGATAATTTTATGCATTTTCATGAGATTTATGCCATAATTACTTGTGTGCGTGCTAAGAATAAGGCAAATTCTTGTGACTATAGAAAAGCTTTGATACATTTTTGTTTGGTTGATGATAGGTGGAAAGGAAGCTAAGGAGAGAAAAGGTAAAGAGGCAACAAGAAGGCCATGAAAGGAAGCAAAGGGAAGCAAAGTTGGAGCTCCAAAGTTGCTGGAAATGTTACTCCCCACAGCCTGAAGGGGTATACTTCCAACATAAATAACTTGAGCTACATAGCTCCCAATGAGGTGATTCAAAAAGCAATGGAAAGTAGGGATCGAGAGCTTTCCAAGAATATATGGCACTACATGATGGACACTAAATCTGAGGGACAAAACTGCCCCGAAAGTGCATAGATGAACATGGTGTTAACCTGTAGTAAGGCCAGCTGATCTCTGCACCTTCAATGGAGTATAACTCGAGCTATGGAGCTCCAAATGATGCGCTTCTAACGACATTGAAAAGTAGACATTCAGGGCTTTCCAAAAATATATAATAGTATGGGGTGGACAGCATGTTTGAGCTTTCGAATCTGGCAATGTTCCCAACATTTGCATTCACATTTGCCTCAAACGTGAACTCAAACGTGGATGACAGCACAGCCACCCTAGGAGAGCTCACATTTGCGCCAACGTTTGCTTCAAACGTGAGGTCAAACTTTGGATAATAACCACACCCTAGGAGGAGCTCACGTTTGCGCCAACGTTTGCCTCAAACGTGAGGTCAAACGTTGGCTAATGAATGCCTTGGAGAAGCCCACGGCTGAGTTCACATTTGACCTCAAACGTGAGGTCAAACGCCAATGACAGATGGCTGGCTAGTCTGCAGAACTTCCTTGCGAAGACGTTTGAGTCCACGTTTGCCTCAAACGTTGACTTAAACGTAAATACCCCAAGGTCTAAGTTGCAAATGGATTTCTTCTCAACACCAAGAGCAATCAACAGAGGCTATCTTCAACCCAATTCCACTCCAAAGCAAGCAAAGCCCACATGACTCAAAGGCACACAGAGAAGCTAGATTAGGAATTTCATTTTGTAAATATTATTTTCATTTTTTATTTTCATTTTGTAAAAGCCTATATAAAGGCATTAGTTTCATTTTGCTAGGAAGGTTGGCTCTAATAGAGAGCATTAGAAAGGCTGGCTCTGTTAGAGCATTAGGAGTAGGGTAGAATAAAGAATTCTCTTTGAAACACTTTTACTTTTTTTTTGCAATTGTCAATTTGGTTTATGAAGTTTGAGTTTCTGAATCTTCTCTTCTGCAATTTCCTTTTGCTGCAAGTTTACAATTCAATTTACATTGAGCTTGATTTTGATCTTTGGTTCCCATTGCTTTCTGTTGTCATTGCTTCCATTTTGCATTTCTTACAATTTAACTCTTCTACAATTGTTCTGCATTTTACATTTTTGTTCATGATCTGATTTTCGCTTCCTGCAAGTTTAAATTTCCTACAATTGCTCTAAGCTTTGATCTACTGCCTTCTTTACTTTCTAGCACCCGGCCCCCTTTACATCTTACTGCAATTTAATTTTCTTGCTCTTTAAGCTTCAGCTAATTTACATTTTGTTCTTTACTTTCAAGTCAATTTACTGTCTACAATTTAAATTCCTTGCAATTTCCTTTCTGTTGGTTACACTTCACACAATTCACTCAATGTTAGCTTGACTAAACTAATCACCCATTAAAGTTGCTTGATCCATCAATCCCTATGGGATCGACCTCACTCTAAGTGAGTTATTACTACTTGATGCGATCCGGTATACTTGCCGGTTAGATCTATGTGTTTGGAAATTCGTTTTTCCACAAAAAACACCCATCAAGTTTTTGAAGAAAGTCCTCTTTGAAACACTTTTAATTTCTCTGCAATTGTCATTTTCCAATATTGAATTCAGTTTATGCAATCTCAGTTTCTACAATTCTCTGCTACACTTTTCTTTCCTGCAAGTTTACTTTCTGCAATCTTGTGTTTGAAATTGTTGATATTCAAATTTACTTTCCTGCAAGTTTAATTTTCTGCAATTGGTTTGAGTTCTAATTTACTGCTTCCATTTAACTTTCCAGCACCCAGCCCCCCTTTACATTTCATGAAATTTACCTTTTTTGTCATTTAAGATTTTGCCAATTTACATTCCTTGCTCTTTACGTTTTTGTCATTTACTTTATGCAATTTTAAATTCCTTGCAATTTCCTTTCTATTGGTTACACTTCACACAATTCACTCAATGTTAGCTTGACTAAACTAACCACCCATTAAAGTTGCTTGATCCATCAATTCCTGTGGGATCGACCTCACTTTAAGTGAGTTATTACTACTTGATGCGACCCGGTATACTTGCCGGTTAGATTTGTGTGTTTGGAAATTCATTTTTTCCACAAAAATACCATCAAGTTTTTGGATCGACCTCACTCTAAGTGCTCATGATTATTAGTATCTAACATTTCTTCTACCAGGCTCTCTATCATGTCCACTCTCAAGTAATCCTCTTGCTCAGGAGGGTGTTGCATTGACTTGAAAACATTTATGACCATTTGCTCAATGTGTACTCTGAAGATCATCTCTCCCTTTTCCACATCGATAATAGCTCTTGCAGTTGCTAGAAATGGTCTTCCCAATATGATTGAATTATTTCCTTCCTCTTCAGTGTCCAACATTACAAAGTCCGCTGGGAAGATAAACTCTCCAACCTTCACTAACAGATTTTCCACAATTCCATTAGGTGTCTTGATTGATCTATCAGCCATGACTAGTGACATCCTGGTGGGTTTGAGTTCTTCTATAGCAAGCTTCCTCATCATGGATAGGGGCATTAAGTTGATGCTAGCTCCATGATCACAAAGAGCTTTATCTAATGTCATCTTGCCTATGGTGCATGAAACTACAAAGCTCCCTGGATCTTTAAGCTTTGGTGGGATTCCTTTTTGAAGCACATCGATACATTCTTCAGTGAGTAGCATGGTCTCCTTCTCCAGCCAACTTCTCTTCTTGTTGATAAGCTCCTTTAATAACTTGGCATACAAAGGCATTTGCTCCAATACCTCAGCCAAGGCAATGTTTATCTCTAGCTTCTTGAAAGTCTCAAGGAACTTATGAAAGTGTTGATCCTTTGCTTCTTTGTGGAATCTTTGGGGATATGGCAGTGGAGGTGTAATGCTCTTCTCCACTTGCTGCTATCTGGGAGCTGGCTTTTCCATGATCTGCTTCCCTTTCTTCAAATTTTGTGGTTGGTTATCTTTTTCTTTGAGCTTTTCTGAGATATCTTTGCTTGTCATGTCCTTGCTGCTAGCTTCCTCTTTTTCTGTTGGTTCTTTGTTG
Organism: Arachis monticola; assembly: GCA_003063285.2. Taxonomy (NCBI): domain Eukaryota; kingdom Viridiplantae; phylum Streptophyta; class Magnoliopsida; order Fabales; family Fabaceae; genus Arachis; species Arachis monticola. Next base: position 13,143 of record QBTX01001785.1, read on the forward strand.
CTATCCATAGGCTTCTTGGTTGCTTCCTTGTTGTCCACCAATATCTTTCCACTCCTTAATTGTATAGCCTTGTACTCCTCTTTAGGATTAAGAATGGTGTCGCTTGGAGTGAGCTTGATGGTCTCTCAATAGCAATTTGCTTGGAGAGCTAGCCAATCTGCCTCTCCATATTCTTTATGGAAGCTTCTTGGTTCCTGGTTGTCATCTCTTGGTGCTTCATCATTTTCTCCATTAGCATCTCCAAATTGGTGATCTTCACAAATGGGATGTTGATGGTTGATGGTAAGTGTTTTGGTTGGTGGTTTGGTTATTGGGTGGATAATGGTTGGAGGTAGCGTAATTGTTTTGGGGTTTTCTATATGAGTTTTGGTTAGTCTGTTGCTGGTTGTGATTTTGGTTATTTCTTGGAGTGTTTTGATTTGAATTCCTTTGCCATGGTTGCTGGTTCTGATTGTGGTTATCTCCCCACCTAAGGTTTGGGTGATTCTTCCAGGATGGGTTATAAGTGTCACCATACACTTCATTCTGTCCGGAGCCTTGGTTGTGCACATATTGGATTTACTCTTGCTGTTGGTCTTCTTGATTCTCTTCATTCTGCCCTCAAGGAGTTGATGGTTGGCTTGTGACATTCACTGATGCAACTTGTAGGCTGTCAATTTTCTTGGTCATTTGCTCAAATTGTTGCTGAAAATCTGCTGCTGCATCACTTTGTGTTGGGCTAGGATTGTGTCTACTCCTTCCAATTCTAGCACTCCTTTCCTCTGTGATGGTTGGCGTTGCCTTTGGTGAGCAAAGAAATATTGGTTGTTTGCCACCATGTCAATGAGGTTTTGAGCCTCCTCTGCAGTTTTCATCAATTGCAATGATCCTCCAGCTAAGTGATCAAGTGCCTCTTGAGCCTTTAGAGTGAGTCATTCATAAAAGTTCTACAGCTTGTCCCACTTAGTGAACATTTCTGGTGGGTATTTCCTAAGCAAACCCTTATATCTTTCCCATGCCTCATATAGATTTTCAGCGTCCAATTGTGTGAATGTTTGCACTGCAGTCTTCAATCTGATAATCCTCTGAGGTGGGTAAAATTTGGCAAGAAATTTGCTCACCAAATCATCCCAAGTGTTGATGCTCTCCTTTGGAAATGTCTCTAGCCATTCATTGAAGGATCAATAGAAACTTATCCTCTGTTAAGGAAGAGCAAATTCACAAACGGCAGCAAGATATCTTTCAAAACCTACATAGAGATTGAATCTGTAAAACAGCGTACCCTCCCAACTCTTTTAACCATTACTCATCTCATAACCACTACAACCAAAGCATTCCTCATCAACCATAGCACCTCATAACAAGCTTTAATACTCTCAGAGTATTACTAATCTGGAGATGCTCATGGAACAGATGATGAAGAACAAGAAATGCACAAAGTAACATGAAGCCTCATAGTTAACGGGCCTCGAGTATGAGGGGCAGATTTTGGCAAAAGTAAGTCAAGTCAATTTTTCTAATCGAAGTCAGCACTTTCATGCTCTTCTACGCTTTTAGCATGTAGAGTGACACAAATTTCCAAATCATCTAAGGAAATATAAGTTCTCCAAAGGCGATACAATTATTAGGGGTGGGAGAACATTGATGATCAACAATGACACTACAAGAAGCAAGTAGAGAGCAAGCACTAGATAATAGTATGTATAGTAATAAGAAACAATAGCATGATGAGAGCCAAGGACGTCAAGTAAATTGGGATGTGACATACAGAAGAAACGAGAAAGCTTCAAAGACCAATGGAACAACGACGTTGGGAACCACAGCGCATCAAACGAAGTGATTACAGGGACATGCTTGCTAGGTACGTAGGGTGTAAACAAGCCAGGAAAATACAACGTCCACCTCTGGGCACTTTTGCACGTGCACCCAAGATGTTACAGAGAAGACGAAAAGGACAGACATTAAACTTCAATATAGTTCACTTACGGCATGAATACTTCTTAAGAAGCGATAATCAATTCAGTGTCACTTGTTGACAATGCCACTTGGCAAATGTCCTCTGTATGCTAAGTTTGAAGCCTTACTACAAGCAAGAGGGAAGTATGGCTAGAATCGAGAGGGATACCGTCGTTCCTGCTACTGTGAGGTGAATTGTTCAAGTGGGCTCTACTTCAAAAGGGCCTCCTCACACGCTCATCTAACGCCTTGAGAAACCCGTAGGAGGCTTCTTCTGCTCCCTGCCACGTTGAGGAGAATTTTGTAGGATCTTCATTTAACTGACGCAAAGTTGCAGAATTCTATGGAGCAGTTATTTAAATCATATGCATCTTCTTTGGTGAAGATAATAACCTGGCGTTATGAGGGAGTTAAAACGGTACAGCTAGTCTAATTGATTTAATTCTAGAAGCTGTAGATTAAGTCTTAATGAGTATAACCTCAGGGGTGTATAATTGAAAGACCTCAGCATTTGGATGGCTATAAATTCATGTTAATACTGTCAGACAGTTGTGGTATCCGATTCCTGATGATGAGGAATAGCTAGGACTCCATCATTAAATATGTAATGACCCGTTCTCTCTTTGGAATAGCTAGTTGTGGAAGGCTTATCATAGACGTTAGAAGGCAAGGAGAATCCTTATAGCCTCCAGTAATGCATTGATAGATTATACGGTGTCACTCTGTAGAGTATTCCGAAGCGCGTTTAGTGTGTTAGAATAAAACAAGTACTACCATAAGGGGTGTCGACTAGAGGGAAGATTATATCACATGTTAAAGGAAGAAAGCAAACAAGGCGATTACATCACATCCAAAGGAAATGATTTCGTGGCGAATTGATGCAGAATGTTAAGAGGATAACTCTGGAGTGTACCTGTTGGACACTTTTATCGAATTTGGTATTGATGAGATTCAATTATCCAGATAGAGAGGTTTAATTGCTTGCACCTACGCACGGCAGCATATGATTAAGAGATAGTTCCAATTCTATTAAAGAGGAGTGATGCGAAGGAGACGACTACTGATCATACAAAAAGCAAGGGGGTTTATTGGATTAGACATAAAAGATTCCAACGCCTAACGGCTTCCAAAGTTGGTCGTAAATAAACAGGTTCTGCAATTGTTAATTCTATCAAAATATGCAGTCACGCTAAATTGACTCATTGACGACTATTACTTATCGTCAGTGAAATGTACTTTCTTTCTTATTGTTAGACGCCATGCTGAAATTGAACGCACCAGTTAGACCAAAGCAGTGATGATGACAAAGTCGGGGATGACAAGTTGGGCACATTTAACAAATCATTTGATGAATCTCAGCATGCAATATAACGTTGAATGCCCAGTGTCAAGGATCAGCTTCGCAATACATTCTAAAATGTACGCCGCTTCCATTTGGATGTACGACGCAACTCTTATGAGCGTTTAAAGGATATTTTGATGTCCCATTCTTAAATATTCTGTCTAACTAAGCTATCTACTTTATGCATGTAAATTATTGGTTTCCCTCTTTCATGACGCCGTACTTATTATGAAAGCATGCACGCGCGTTATTGAAACTATTTATGTCTATAAAGACATTCTGTGTCTCCTGGTGATAGCCTTAGAAATGCACATAATACCTCGGGTTCGAGTACATTATTTCTATGCTATATTGCTAGTTAGTCTCTGAGATATGGAAATGGCATAAACGCGGCATTTCATATATTAACATATGTTTGGTGTCTGCATAGGTGGATATTTTCAGGAGATCAAAGAATATATGTTTATTTCTCCTTGTCTTTGTGGTTAGAGTGAAATTATTATTAAAATGCCTGAAGTGAATGTATGCTATCTTCAGGGAATTCTGACTCGGAACGTGTTGCTTCAACTCTTTAGTTCTGTGGTCATTCCGAGTGAGTTCTGCTTCGCGGTAATCTTGAGTGACTGTTTACTTATTAAAAAGGAAAATGATTACCTGTGATGAAGGGAGCTCAATATTTGTCAATTAAACTGCATTGCGCATTTCTACCTATCTTGACCCTTAAACAGGGAAGCTTGGCTGGTGTTGTATACAAAGTCCTGATGCACTATTTAAGTGGGAACACATTGATCCTTACACAGATTACAATAGAGAACATAGCAAAGAAAAGATTATTAGCTTAATGAAGTTAAAGAGTTATATTTTATAAAATTTCCTCCTTTAATCCAAAAGGGTCATATATGTATGGTAAGAACACCACTAGATGAGGAAAAACATTTTCTAAGAGTAATATGAACGATAAAATTAAGTATTGGTTGATCTGTCGTCAAGAAAGGTCACGGTTAATAATCGGATATATAGGCGAATTGATGAAGTTAACATAGGCTTTTATAAAAGGGACAAGAGATAGCTGTGAATGTTTAAGCAGCTGGTTATTGAATAATTATGGATGATCTTTAGGAACTTTTGGAATAGCTCTTGTCATGGTGAGTAATGGTTATCACGTTTTACTGCTGGTAAAGATCTGATTGGACTTGTAAATGAAAGAGAACATATAGGGAGGGCGTGAAGGTCGATTGCAGAGTCGTTTCGGGACAATGCATCAATAATAGATGCCTTGGGCTTTCCTTGAGACATAATATTAACTTAATGCGGGGACGGTGATTATGCTCGTCCACACATAAGGAATGGATCATCCTGCGACGAGGTTGCTTCTGGATAATATGCATAGTCTAGAAATTTATTGAGAGAAGCCATAAGTTGCTCTTTGCTAGAGGCATATATCAATGTGTCACTGCAACCTACGAGCAATGCACCATATCTAGACGTATCGGCATTACGTGAATATCATCCCATATTTGCCATACACGAGCAGAAATATCATTTTGGGTCACTATTTAATAAGTAAGTCTATTTAAGTGATAGAACATAACATTAGCCTACCTTAATTTAAATACTCACTCGAGCAACATAGACCGAATATTCTACGTGTTAAACTCCTGACAGCTCAGAGACATTTATTTAAATATATCGGCCTCCCAATTGATGGAGTTCGAATCTTCGATACCATCATATTTACATCATGGCTCTACGAACAGAACTACAATATTTAGTTTATCTACATATGCCTTGCATATATCCAAGGATTGTACAAACACATACTCCTGTCACACGTCCTTACCAGGGAGAATCCCCATTATAACATAAGTCCAAAGTGTTTCATGCGACTGTGTTATAAAGTAGGAAGCAAATACTGGACGACGTATAATTTGATGGAGAAAGATAGGCCTTGGGGAGTGAGAATAGAGAGAGGAATCTTTGAGAACAGATTGATCTTAGTTATGATGTTATTTAAAGGCGTGGAATGAAGTAGAGAAGTCATGTGTAACAAAATTTGGGACTGCGATGTATGTAGAGATATACTATGTTTGATCCTAATAGACGGACAGAGGATCTATCATTCTCTAGGTCATAATATTAGACACGTGGTTCTTACGACATTTGTAAGCACAAAAGACTATTACAATGATGTATTCTGATGGGATATAGAATATCTTCCGTCTCAACCTGATTCGATTAACACCAATATTACGTATTATATCATAAGACATTATCAGCTGTCTATTTGAGGAAGAGTCGGTTCAATATAGACAGAGCTCCTTTCTCATGCCAAAGTATACTTACGCATTTAACAGGGCTTGGATCTGCTTCTTATGATCACTCAAAAGGTTATTTGTTAACCGGGAGAGATTAGAAGACCGCTCTTGTTCAGATGCCACATCAAAAGAATAAGCTTCTGGGTATTGGATATTAAATAGAGCTGCCTAATGAGATCCGTTTACTCTCGCGTGAAAGCGTGATATCCACCAGGACCGGTATGAGCGTGGTGGATGCCGGATTATCGAAGAATGTAATTATTACTTAGACATAAGAATATTTTGTGAACCTGATAGCGGTGTTAGCATCTAGAATGTGAGGGACGCTAACAAATGAGTTGCAACATGAACCTACATGAGATTGGTGATCAATTGTTTGCGGTTATAAGAGAATCCTCAACCAGATGAAACTAAGTAAATGGTAAATCCTGATTAGCTAATAGATTCAAAATGATTCAAGTTCTTAAGGCTAAAGTGATCAAATTCCAGGAAGTCAACAGAGATAAGCGCTTAGGTCATGCAATTGATTTCTATAAATGCATTGACTCATCAATGTTATGGGAAAAAACAGGAGAGATGAACGCGTTTCATGAAACCTTTGAAAAAGATATTATTACAAAAACTTGCAGAGAAGAACTGCGGCTGGTGTTGTGGTTCTTACTCATACCTTCAATATTGCACCATATAATGGCGGTTTGTAGACGCAAGTTAGCTACACGGAATAGGAGAAATTAGGCCAACCGATATAGTAACTACGCATAGTATAGTGGAGATCATGAAAACAAAAAATAGAGTTTTTTTTTTTATAAATTTAAATATATTCGATTTAGATTAAAGTTCAAGTATAGTCTAAAATTAAAGCATCAGACTAACTTATGCAATGTAGTCACACATTAAAGTATGACAGATAATTGCGGATCGTTATGTATTTCTTTAAATTACAGTTTTGCTTTGTAATTAGTCACATTGTTTCGGGTACTTTAGTCAACTGGCTATATTATATTGCGGTGACATTCTCTTCGTGAAATTTTATAGAATATATCCTTACAAGATATCTCAAACTAGGTAATGGAAATAGGAAGCACACTAATAAACACGCGTTGTGAGGTTAAAACAGAATAGTGTGATTATATAATAAATGATTGTGTAAACCATCTAACCGTAAGAATTAATAGGCAAGAGGAGAAAAAAACTAGAGAAATCTGAGATAGAGAGATGTGAGATAGATTGACACGGTTCATATTGGTATAAGCAGGATTATTCATTGATAGGAGGCATTGAGAGGATAAGTGGATCTGGGGCTACAATATTATGTGTTAAACTGTTATCCAACTATCGATTACCACAACCTCTATTAATATAGATACAACTGGATTATGGACCTGATCAGATGTTGGATCAGGAAAGCAGATTCGGAAGAGAATTTTTCCAATGTTTCAAAGAGCACCAATCTCACTAGACCACGAGCAAGAGGATACCCATTCAAGAACCTAATAATATTAAGTAAGAATGATGGTACTGATACAATAAATAGGAGTGGAGAAAGTTCAGAAGGAAGGATGAGGACCGGCATGAGGAAAATAGATCAGAGCAAACCAAAGTAGATGCCTTTTGAGAAGGAAAAAATGGGTCATCGCTGATAGATGTCACAGAGGAAGCAACTGGTGCTGGTTATTAGGAGATCATCCGCGTCACACGCCAACTAAATACTAGGGAAAGCTTCGAACAAATGGCTTTTGGACGCGACGTTTGTACTAATTTGGCATACGGCCTTTCAAGGAAGTTTTCTTGGAACACCGCTCAATGATCAAGATGCAGAAGAGGAGCAGATAGAAATATGAGAAAATCTAAATTACTCTCTACTATACGACTCTGAGTGAATTTGAATAATTAAGCTTTAGTACTAACCAACAGGTTGGTCGGAGTCAGCTTTTATATATATGGCAAGAGACCGTGATTGGCAGCCATAATCTACAAGAGATGGATATCACCAGTGAGGAAGAAATATGCATTGTTGACTTAAGATCACTGGTGAATTATTCTTATTAAGTCGTATTTTGGTTTACGGTCGTTGTTTGGTCGTCAACATTCAAACTAACACCACATACATGGTAGATGGCAGGTATGTATAAGTTGTCTGCCAATAACTATAAAATTTTAACGGTAGAACAAGAGGTTCTTTATGTTTTTTGCAAATACGCAGTATAGTATTATAGTTAATGCTATCAATTAACAAATATTGGCATTGGTGCGTATATACGTCTAAGGTCTCAATTGTCTGAGAGGAATACCGGATTTCCATAAAGTTTTTGTTTATCGTAGTCACAACTTATATAAAGACAAAACTGGCTGAAGATAGTTGCATAAAAAGGAGTGTGTCAGCTTGATTATAGAAAATTGTGATATAGATTCTAAGTTAGTACATTAACAATCTTAGACTCATAAGGATCTTTATCTGATATCAATTTTGAGCACGGGTTTCCAGTAATACAATAAATATAATTTTATCTAATTTTTTTATATATAGAATAAAAGTACTATATAGAATTACATAATTAGAGTGTTATATAATAGATCACATATTCATCAAGAGAGCAATTAGGTTTAATGTCTCACAGTTTTGAAGAAGGTGTATAGTATCAGCATTAGTGATTTTGTTTCAGGGACGTTGTCTAGGTGCTAGAGGTCTTGTCTTTATATAATACCATATTTTTTATACACAGGTAAATGTCAGTACCTACAAGCAGTTCTTTAACATTGATTTTTATAATTTTATTTTAAGAATTGGGATTGAGAGAGTAGATCTTCATCATTTTTCCTTGTTCTTGATTAGACTGTACTTTCTTGTTTCTGCTAATCTCGGAGCTCCTCAATTTTAAATATTAGATTTTTTTTTTTTTTTTTTTTTTTTTTTTTTATTATTTGAGAATAGTATGTTTAATATTATCCATGCTAAATATTGTGAGTATTCAATCTGTTCAATTATAGACCTATCATCGACTCATACCTCAATCCATGCGACAATTTACTACCATATTATATTGATTTTCTTGTACTATCGTCTGGTAATTTATTCCTAACATTTGGAATCGTCATCTATGGGAGGCATTGAGATGACTTCTATATGAATATCGTTGGTGTTTGATCTAGTCTATCATGGGCTTAGGATTCTGGAGTTTTGCCAATGTTAAATATTAAATCAATTTAGATATAATAGTTATGGTACAATATTTACAAGATTTCAAGATTATTGAACACTAATATTAAAGTAACATTTCTTTATAAATCCTCTAAGTATTTAATATAGATAAGAGATCTATCTAAAAATTAGCATTTTGCTATTTTTTTCTTCTTGTTTATAAGTTTTTATTTAAAAAAAAAAAAAAAAAAGTTTTTCTCTCTTTTTTTAATAAATATGTGCCATTTATAAAATCCGGTTAAACCGTAAATAATTAAACCCTAAACCATAAAAAAATAAATTGATAATTAATTTGACTTTATATTAAAATAATAAAAAAAAAAAAATATTCTTGAATAATTATTACGCGTATTTGCCGATTGGATAATACTTATAAAGTTCATCTATAAAGCGGTATCTATAACTATAACGTTTAGAAAGGACATTATATTTTACAATTATACCTAAAATTACTTATTATTCTTCAAACATTATATAAAGAATAGTTTTATTCACGTGTGCTATAAATTAATTATAACTATCACAAACATAAAAAAAAAAAAAAAAAAAAAAAAAATAATAATAGAACAAAAAATTTAAATTTTTTTTTTTTTTATATTTTATGTTACTAATAATATTTATATTATATTTTTTTTTTATAATTTTAATATGTGTCTTTAGGGTATAAAATAGATAAATTCTTAATAATATTATTATTTTATTTTGGTCATGAGAAAATTTCAAGGGTTGTAAGAATTCAGTATTATTCATCAATTTACGAACTCGGAATGGGTCAACAATACTGAATTCGGCAATTGACAGGTGCAATCCTAAGGCTTGAATATAGATAGACTCCTTTAAGGGTTCTAATGCTAAGACTTCATATTGTGGAAATTAGATTAATCCGGGGGATCACACATAGTTAGATAATGTCCATTTACTACTTGACTTTATGATTTCTAGCGAACCCGGTGAACATAATGATTGGATTAGAATGTTGATGGTTTCTAAGTGTCGAATTTGCGATCATTTCCGAAAGATGGATGGAGACAATCGAAAATTGCATATTTTTCGTGCACAGAGGATTTCGACAGCAATGCTTATGAGAATTTGGCAAAATCGACAATTGACATTTGATATTATGGAATGCATTTGAGAGAGAAAGCCATACATTATCATACACATGATTTCAAAGACTCGCTGCAATTTTAAATAATCACATCATGTTTTTATTCTTGTTTCAAATAAAAAAAAAAAAAAAAATATTATTTACATTGAAAACTTATAACACCAACATTTCTCAATATCCATAACCAATTTTTGAGTTAAAGGCTCCTAATTTATTATATTATTTAAAAAAAAAAAAAAAAAAAACTCATTTTTTATTTAGAATTCTAAGTATGAATATGAGACTCTCATTTGAATAGGGTGCTTAAAATTTCTTTCTTATCTTGAGTGATGATATTTTCTTATGTAGTTTTTATGTGATTGACCATTATGTTCAGAGGCTCTATCATATACACTCAGATGTAGCCACCTTTACAAGAGTTTTAAGATTTTTTTTTTTTTTTTTTTTATTATTATTATTTCTCTATAAATTAATGATTATATGAGATTTTTAAAAAAATGATATAGTATTTTTTTTTTTATAAAAAATTATATACGTGTTGTTAAGATATACATATAGATAAAACGAGTAACTTAAAGCTCCTATTGTTTAGAGAGTATAGTTTTATTAAATATCATATTCTTTGAGAGTAAAAGAAAATATTACAATCATATTCGAGTAAGTGCATTGAATAAGTATTTATATCCTTCTTATTAATTAATTAAAATTAATTGTGTAATCTAGGGGGGTTGAGAGCAGGGCGATTTATACAATACCTTGACAATTACACAAGATACAGAAGAGTAATATCATAAGAGACCTCACTAACTCAATTCTTTCTTTGCTATAATGACCTTAGAGAGGTATGATGTGATAATTTAATAACTTTCATTTCCTACCCCTTAAAATGTCAGAATGGCTGAGAATACGATTTGTTTGATATATTACCTAATTGCACGAAGCTCAACATCACACACTATATATAAAAGATCAACTATTCATCAATTCAAAAAAATTTTAGGTGTTTGCGATTGATTACACTATACTCAGTTCACACTATAGGCTCAAGGCCCTCTAACAAAAGCACATTATTCACAATCCTTCTCTCAAACACCCTTGAAAAAGAGACGCTGCCCCATACTCATATTAATGGTTCCGATTCGGATCATCTCATTATACAAAAAATTACCTTCATTACTGGAAATTCAATTTCTTGGATGGACCAAGGTATGCTCATATCTAAACTTTGGGTATTGGAACTGTACTTATCCACTCCAAATATTGCATATGTCTATGTGGATCACTACCTCAGTTATTCAGTCAGTATTGGAGTGATCTCTAGTTATTATCATTTTACTATAACATTAAAGAAACCATTTGGCTCGCCATAGCTTTCACCTAACACTTATTTGGCTTACTCAGATCGCATTTAATGGCAGCTCAGATTTACGGATTTTGAAATCTATTAATATAATCCTGTAAAGTATCGCAATACTAACGATCACTTATCAGATATAGTACTCACAAGCATATGGGCGAAACCATATATATTAGAAGTTAATATTAATCCGTAGTTGTTCAAATGTAATCTTCGGTATTATCTTCCAGAAAACGAGTACATATTGGCTGTTATGTTAAAGCCATACCGTGTAATTTTCTCTGTTATCACACACTTCACAGCACTGTACGCTGAAAGACATACACCCGAAAAGATATTGGAAGATGGTGCATTCATCGAATGAATCAGCATGATAGAAGCAGCTGCAGGAATGGACCTGAGTGAAGGCATATTGATTGTCGAAGTTTCATAGGCATATCTAAGGCCTTTGCTATCGCGAACCGTTATTAACTGATTAAAAGCAGTAGAGATTCACTAGAGTTCTCTATATAACCATTTATGGAGTGTCAGTTAGCTATGTATATAACTTCGTTACTAAACGGCGACTGTTGAAGCATGTATGTGTATATGTAGCGTTCTTACCTTCGCGTGTGTAATGTAAAGGTCATTACGTAATAGAGAATTACTAAAACCTCTCTGCTCACAAATGTGCTCGGTATATGTCAATCTCACGAAAACATCGATCATGACTATTTGGGCAAAAGCTTTTACTTAAGTCTCATAATAAGAGAATAACTCATATTACAATTGATAAAGTTCATTTATGGTATGAAATTCTAGGTAATCAAATAATTTACTCAAACATCAATTATTTATTAATTTTACTAACTATTTATTTATTATACAACAACAAAAAAATTTGCTTTTCACATTCAACATACTTCCATCAAAATTTGTTATAAAAAAAAATATTAAAGAACAAATAACAAAATAAACTTTTTTTTATTATTAATTATTTAAAAGGATTTCATTAAAAACTTTTAAATAAAATTTTTTTTTTTTTTTTTTTTTTTTTTTTTTTTTTTTTTTTTTTTTGAAGAAAAATATTTTAGAAACTTTTTTTTTTTTTTTTTTTTTTAAAATTCAAAGTTTTATATTCAAATTATAAAATAAAAAAAAAAAAAAAAAAAAAAAAAAAAATAAAAATACTACTATATTCTATTCCAACCACTTAGAAGCTTCATTTGATTATTGTTATAGGTTTTGGAGAAATCAATTACTGTTGCAATATACGAAAAATGTTAGGAACAAAAAATTACAAGAAAAAAAAAAAAAAAAATACAACAAAATATATTATATTAGTATAGAAAATTATTGTATATATTAAGACACTATATTTAAAAAAAAAGATTTTTTTTTTTTTTTTTTTTTTTAATATTTTACTAATTTCCTCTCCAACTCAATCAACGGATGTAGAAGGCTCAAACGCTAGGGATCAGAGATAGGAGATGAGTCATTGAAGATCCAATGGAAGCAAATGACTGGCATAGCAGGGAGAAGTAATATGAAGGGAATCCGCGTAATCGTATTGTATAATGGGCTTTTTGAGATTAGATGGATGAGATAACCAAGATAAAAGCTCGCAACCAATAATTATCTAAGACAATATCATTTTCATGAGTATAATCAGAGGAACAATTCGGTGACTTGATAATTATATAAAAGAAAATCTGAAATCCTAATGAATTTTGTATTACAAAGCATATAGGATGACAGTATACACGGTATAATAAAAAAAGCTTAAGGCTGAATTCAAGATACATATTTATAGGACATAATAGAAAAAATAATCAAATTTATATTAGATAGAAAAAAAAATGAATCACTTAATTATTGTAACAAATTTTTTTGATAAACCAATTTGATAAGATATAGACTTTAATTTATTGACATTATCATAATGAATATCTTTTAATTCGGGCAGAAAGAGAAACATAAATTAGATGTAATATAAAAATTTTGCATTTCAAAATAAAAAAAAAATTTTATTTTTATAAAAAAATAGATTTAATTTATTTTTATATTAATTGTGGTACTTGCTATAATTGTTCTCTAATTGATTCTATTTGAGAAAGTTAGAAGATATCAGTTTTGGTCAAAATAAAAACAACCGCAAACGTGTGATATAAATGACTCTTATCATTTTATCATTTTTTTTTTTTGAGAATGAAAATAAGTTGTCATATCTACTGATACAACTTCTATCCCAACTCTATTTATAATACTGTTTTTGAGCATAAAATTCTGGTGGGTTCTTAAAAAAATATTATTTTTTTATGGGTTAATTAATTTATATAGAAAATTTGGAGTATAGTTCTCTAAAAGGTTTAGCTTATATATAAGAAAGCGATTTTTGAATAGTATAAACTTATTGACCAAATGAATTTCTTTAGAATATAAAATTATAAAAAAAAAAAAAAAAAAAAAAAAAAACAAAATAAAATGACAATATTTTTTTTTTTGGGTTTTGAAAAGATTTTACAATAAAGATAAGATTTTTTTTTTTAAAAACATTGCAATTTTGACTATTGTAAGAACACTAACTACTATTTCTATGATACCAAGTATATTATCAGACCAAGTACAATCTACCAACACAAATTTTTCAGAAAATTTGGAGGGATTTAACTACAGGAATGTTCTCATTTTTTTGACTATTACTCCTGTTTTGTTAATTCATTGAGAGAACAAACAACACACCCAAATGCATTTCATGCATGAAATTTTTAGAAACACATACAGAATTCAAAAAATCTGTTATCGTTGCAAGAATAGAACCTATTGAATAGTCAATGAAATGAAATCCACAGATGTAGTCATCAAACTAGTTGACAAAACCCAAAAACAAGCAAAACAAAAAAAAAAATATTTTGAAAAACTTTTGCAAAGAAACATGCAAGACACTCAACTTAAAAATTTCCAAAAAAAAAAAAAAAAAAAAAAAAAAAAAATGATAATGAAAAAACAACCACACAAAAGAAAACATCAAATCAAACAACAGAGAACTATTCAAGAACAACTTGAGATCATGAAGAAATCATTCTAATGAGAACAGCAATTGGAGATTTTTTTTCCGATTAAATTATTTGACTGAACAATCTTTATTTAAAGAATTTGGTCAATCTGACTTTTATCTTATGGTTAAAACAACTTAAACCAAACATAAGAATCATTTACATCTAAGGAAATCAAAATCAAGAAAATAATCACAAATTAACTCAAATAAAATATAGTATAAACATTCTATTCTGTGAGTACTATAATCACTTATTTAAGTGGCTTCCAAGGTGGCATTTTGTATGCTTAATTTTTAGTAATTTTTTGGATGTTGCATAACTTGTATTGAAAACTGAATAGAAGAGCTCAAATATCTTATTGATATCGAAGACTAATAATAGATATATATAGGGCATTAAATGGAAACAGCGACAAATTTACAAGCGATAATAAGAAAGATAAAATTCTTTGAAGGGAAGGAAGAATATATTTTTATTATTTGTAAAAATATTTTTTGGTTTTAAAATTTTTCCTAATATGAGCAACAGCATGAACCGTCAGTTGGTCCATCCTCGAACAATCCCGGCAACGGCGCAAAAACTGGGTGGACAATCAAATACAGAAATTGTAGAATTCACACTAATTCTTTATATACTTGTATGAAAACAAATTTTTGTAAAACTAACGTTGATTCACAACTCCGTCACTAACCAGACCAAGTGTACTGGTCGTTCCAATAGTAAATAAAATACATATTACGATTAAAAAGCGGTTTAGGGTGATCCCATTGGCAGATTGTTGGTATGAAGCAGCTATAGTCACCTTGTAAATCTCAATTTTCAATAAAATACTATAATATAATATAGTAGAATAATGATCGATACTTCAACTTAACCATCATTACAAACACAACATTTGTCTGTTTAATGATGTTCTTTGACATTTTCGCTCTTTTTTTTTAAAGGCAGATTAAATTTGGTTTCTGGTTTTTCGAAAATTAATAATAATATCAAAAAAATAAAAGGGATAGATAAATGAACGATTATCGTAGAGATCCTAGGTAGGAGAATATTTCAGTTAGGTGTATGGAGATGCTTGTGTCTTCCTCTTCAAACTCTACGTCACGACTACAAATCTTCCAACACTTTCTTTCAATCCTTTCTTAAATCCTTATTCCGATTGGCAAGCTTGCTAGCTGGGCACAATCAGCGGTGGCTACTTTCAATCCTCTCCGGAAAATGATCCAACTATGCACGCTTTACTCAACAAGAGAAGACCCCGCCACGGGGCATAATTCGGTAAATGCGAGGAAGATAAACTCCGGTTTGATGGCTAGCATCCCGTCCTCATCCGGGAGCTTCAGTGAAACGTTTTACGGCTTAATTACTCTGTCACTGACGGTAACTTCATCTGTCGGTTCTCAACTAGGTTGGAATAGATTCCACATTGAGTTCTTTGGTTTGTCCTAACCGCCACAGCCTTCCAGGTTTGAAGCTCGTCAGTCTTTCAATACGGAATCCTACTCGGAATAGTCCACAGACAAGGTGGACTTTCCGGATTCCAAGGATCCTACTCGGAATACACCACAGACAAGCGTTCTTTAGACTTTGGATCTGATAATGCGCCATCTATCTGCTTATACCACGAAGATTCTGTTGGTGAATCTAAGAGATATGCGCCGGCCTAAGGTAGAGGCGAAGTCACTGTGCTCTAGGGCAAAATGACACTATAGCGCCGGCAAAGTTTCGGCATACTTCCGGTCTTGGCTTTTGGATTACAAGTCTTTCATAAGTGAGAATGATGATGAGATTCACGGATCGTCACATTCAATTGCCCAACGTTAAAGTGTACTTATGAAGATATAAGGTTCTCTTATGCGGAACTCATGGGGCTGCCCAATTTTACCTTGCGTACACGAGTACAATTTTGTATAAGTTTTAGAGAGTGATCTAGAGAACTGAAGACAGTATAAAGTCGAGCTGTGTGTTGTGATTTGATGCGCAATCCCTATAGTATGGCGTAGCACAATAGCACGGTCACGCTCACCTAGATCTATGGCTGTGATGCAGAAATCCACGTTGAAAGGGATATGACTGATGGGATTAGGAGCTTTAGGAGGTTACAGAGGCCACTTGGCCGTAAGGCTTTTGTTAACTGTCGAAGCTGCAGCCGTCGCGCTTGTTCATTTGAAGGGCAAGTTCGCGAGAGCATGAGCGAATAGAGAGCATGGGAAGAAAATAGGATTAAATGTCAAAAGAGTCTATCGTTTCCCTTCGAATTACGTAAGTTGGATCGAGGGAAGGCTGGTTATTATAGGATTTTTCACGGGGAGTATGCTAGAGGATGTTCATCATGGAGTAATATTATTGATACTTGCATGTTAATCTTTTAAGCTAGCGTTCGCTTCTGGCGGGTAACGGCCGCTGTGGGCGTAAAGGGTAGGGCTTTACCGAATGTTGCTTGGGAACGGAAGGATACGGGACTCTTTCGTGAGGTACGAGATGGGAAGGTCGATCACATGATGGTGAATTTCTACTATTAGTCAAAACTACCATCTTGGCGTACGACTCCCCGGAATTGATTTGATTTGAAAAAAAAAAAATTATTTTTTGAGTTTCTTATGTTAGGATTTTGGAATTTTAAACGTAAAAATATTTTTATGCGACTACGGGTCATTGTTATAGTCTGCTTATGTGTGACTAAGGGATGTCTTGATGGGTTTTCTGGATTTTTAATTTCCAAAAATACTGGATTATCCGTAATAATAAGCGGTATTACAGACTGGTCGCTAACCGGAAGAGAGTTCGCGGGGTTGGAGTGTTATCGTTTTTTTAAACACAAAAGAGGATACTATGACGGGGTGTCGGCAACCGGTTGACAGTTTTTCTCGAAAACTGTGGCGAAGGATATGTTTGGGGAGCTGCAATTACAGATAAACAAGTGCGGCACGAACGGGATAGATTAACAAGCTACGGAGAGATATTAACGAGTGATCCAGAAGTACGGTCCATAGGCCTTAAAGTCTTAAATACTGGGCCAAGATCTGTACGATCAGGCGGTACCAGCAGGGGTGCTATACGGTCGAGGCTTTGATGCGCCGGGCGTTACGCAGTAAGCGATTGAGTGATTGCCAGTGGTTTTTCTAGGGAATGCGTCACGGGAATTATTGAGTAAAAGACAAATCAAGGTGTAAGAACTAAGTCAGTGGGCGTTGATAGTCCAAACGCTGGGGATGAGATGGTGGGGGCTTAATCGTTTTTTAGTGTGGGAGAGTGGTGGTTGGAGAGGACGCGGTATCTGTGCGCCGGGGGTGAGTGGTGATAGGTGAGTCCGTGAGCTGATAGAGCATTGCGACTTGGTGGTGCCAAAGGAGCGCCGGGTGGTATTGAGTTTCTTTGATGGGCACTCTAGTGGTTAAGGTGGGGCGTTCTAAGGTTCGAGTTAAGCAGTAATGCGTGTGGAGTGGCAGGCAGGGTTGGTTGCGGCGACGGAGGGAGATTAGGGTTAATGAGAATGAAACCATGAATGCTGTGGGGTTTATGAAAAGAGAGAATCGTATTCCTGGCGATCTCGTATCGCTGACTTAATGTTTGGCCGGCAGAATGTGATGGGGTTGCGGGTGTTATCCACGCCTTCTTGGGGTCGAGGCGAGTGAGGTTCGGGTCCAGAGTTTCTTCCTCGTGGGAGGGGAAATCCCGGCTGATGTTCATTAATGAGATGACCGGGGTCTTCCTGGGAAGTTAGTTTCGATAGCGTAGGTGGCTTAGCGCCGGCAGTGTATAGGATGTTTTTAGCTGATCAGAGGCGAATCATGTCGCCGTTGGCGATGCTGTGTGTGGGAATGGCCTAAGGTATGGGTAAGGTGTTTTTGGTCACTGTGGGATCGCCTCGTTGTGGATTTTGTGGGTGTTCTTTAGTGTGACTTTCACTTCCGGGGCCACTTGGTGTATGCTTGGGCTGAGCTTGATATACTCATGAGCTTGAGGTTTTTGGAGTTGAACTCCAAGTTAGACGTGTTTTGGGCGTTCAAACTCGGATCATGACGTTTTTTGGCGTTTAACTCAAGACAGCGAGCATGTTTGGCGTTCAACGCAGGTTAACGTTGTCAGTTGCATACGTTTCTCGAATAAGTATGGACTATCTATTATTTCTGGAAAGCTTGGTGTCTACTTTCCAACGCGTTGAGAGCGCAAGATTGGAGTTTTGTAGCTCCGAAAATCCATTTCAATTGCAGGGGTCAGATTCCAACAGCATCAGCAGTCTTTTGTCAGCCTTTTTCAGAGTTTTGCTCAAGTCCCTCAAGTTTCAGCCAGATTTGACCTGAAATATAGAAAACACACAAACTCATAGTAAAGTCAGAAATGTGAATTTACACTAAAACCTAATGAACTCCTAAAGTAGCCTTGAATTACTAAATACCGTAAAAGACAGATGCAAAAAGCGTATAATTATCGCTCATCAGGAGCATATTGTGTGAGTATATTACATTCGTCCAGTAGCTCCCTCGCAAGAAAGTGATTGAATCCTGACTAGGAGTTATATTGGAGAGTTGCTTGCTGTTGTGTTTTCTCAACCCTTGAGGTGTATATCTAGTTTAGTGGTGTAGGACTTCTTGTAGCTTTTGACTTACTTTGTGAGTTTGCACCAAATTATTTGCCACTGGCCTTGCTCTGATGCAATCAAGTTTTTGGCACCATTCCACGAGGATTGAAATATTGACAATGATATTAAGTTGAGAGTTGGTGATCTAGATTAAGCATTTTTTCTTTATTTTGACTAACACACTAACTGTTGAATATTGTTGCTTAACTATCTCAAACCTCACTATGCAATGGAGTTGAAGGGCGTACTGGCTTTCTAGTTTTGTGTGTTTCTTATGGCTTGGTCTGTATGTTCAGGGTACAAGGAGAGCTATCCTACTTTTCTCTGAATGCTGGACGAAAGAACTCTCTAAGGTTAAGAAGAGAAGAAAGTAGGGAAAGGCATTGTGTGGAGAGAGGATTCGAAGAGAATTAAAGTATGGAGGAACGCTCAACAAATCCAACAACAGGACGAGTGGACAACATAATGGTCAACCACAGAGGAGAGTTACTGCATCTTATACCATTTGCAAATCTAAACATTGTGGGAGTAGCATTCTTACCCATAATGTAATGCAAATAACTTTGAATTGAAACGCAAACTCATACACATTGGTCCAAAACAACTGTTCCTTGGAGGAGGGCACTTGAAGATCCAAACCAACACTTAATCCACCTTCCTGAGGATTGTTGATACTATCAAAAGCAATGGTGTCACCCTGACATTTATAAGTCTGCTGTTATTCCCATTCTCCCCAGAGACAAAGCCACTCAG
>QBTX01001789.1:13333-32691 GCA_003063285.2 Arachis monticola
TAATACAAAGGAATTACAAGAGAAGTAGAATGCTACAACCACAAGAGAACAATTAAGGATGAAAGAGGAAAATTAAGAGAGAAGAAGAAGAAGTAGATCTAGATCTAAACCAAATCCTAATTTTAATCCTAGAGAGAAGTGAGAGCTTCTCTCTCTAGAAAACTATCTCTAAACTAATCCTAATGTGAATGAATGAGCAAAAAATGATCAAAGGTGGTGATTCCCTTCACTCCTTGGTCCTTTTATGCATTTCTGGCGCCAAAATTGGTTGCAACTGGGCCCCACAGCTTCTCAGAAATCGCTGGCACYTTTTCTATTTAAAAATCACGTGTGGCCACCGACCCYTACGCGTACATTGCACATGCGTGTCCCTTGAGTTTTCGCGATCA
This sequence comes from Arachis monticola, assembly GCA_003063285.2. Lineage (NCBI taxonomy): Eukaryota > Viridiplantae > Streptophyta > Magnoliopsida > Fabales > Fabaceae > Arachis > Arachis monticola. Next base: position 13,723 of record QBTX01001789.1, read on the forward strand.
ACGTATGCGCGTACAATGTGCGTGCGCGTGGATGAAGATATCCAAATCTTTGGCTTTTTCATGTYTTCTCCATTTTGGATGCTTTCCTRTTCACTCCTTTGATCTATTCCTAACCTTTTTAATCCTGAAATCACTTAACAAARAAATCAAGGCATCTAGTGGAATCAAAGGTGAATAGAAGTCATCAAATTAAAGGTCTAGAAAGCATGTTTTCATAGTTAAGTACAAGTTAGGAGACAATCATGAAACCATGCTATTTCATTGAATAAATGTGGTAAAAGATCATAAAATCTCCTAAATTAAGCACAAGATAAACCCTACAGAGAAGTCYTCCATGAACATTTCGAGGAACTTCTCCACCATATCAGAGAAGATGGAAAGCATACATCTCTAAAAGGTGGCAGGTGCATTGCACAGGCCAAATGGCATCCGCCTATAAGCAAACACACCATATGGACATGTGAATGRTGTCTTTTTTTYATCCTGTAGATCTKTTGTAATTTGATTGTAACCTGAATAGCCATCTAGAAAACAATAAAAAGCGTCCCCTGCTAGCCTCTTTAGCATTTGATCAATGAATGGTAAAGGAAAATGATCCTTTATGGTGACGTTATTGAMCCTTCTATAGTCAATGCACATACGCCACCCTGTAAATGTCTGTATAGGAATCAGTTCATTCTTTTCATTATGAAGCACTATCATGCCTCCCTTTTTAGGGACAACTTGGACAGGGCTCACCCACGGGCTGTCAGAAATGGGGTAAATAATCCCTGCCTCCTATAGTTTAGTGACTTCCTTCTGCACGACTTCCCTCATAGCTGGATTTAGTCGCCTTTGTGGTTGTACCACTGGTTTGGCATCATCCTCTAGCAGGATTTTGTGCCTTCGTTGGGTTGGGCTAATGCCCTCAATGTCACTTATAGTCCACCCAAGAGCAGTATTTTGTGTCTTGAGCACTTGAATTAGTGCTTCTTCTTCTTCCTGTGACTCTAAGGCAGCACTTATGATCACAGGATAAATGTCTTCTTCTCCTAAAAATGCATATTTCAAGGAGGATGGTAATGGCTTGAGCTCGAGCTTTGGAGGCTTATCATCTTCTTTAGGAGCACTTAAAGTCTCCTGTATTTCGTTTGCCACCTCCAACTCGAGCTGGGCATCATAGAAGATGTCATCTAGCTCTTCCTCAAGTCTTGTAACCATGTTTATTTCTTCCACCAGGGAGTCGATGATGTCAATGCTCATGCACTCCTCTAGGGTGTTTGGATGCTGCATGGCTTTGACGGCATTTAGCACATATTCATCCTCATTGACTCTCAGTGTTACTTCCCCTTTTTGGACATCAATGAGGGTTCTACCTGTCGCTAGGAAGGGTCTTTCTAGGATAAGGGATACACTCTTGTGCCCATCCATATCCAATACCACAAAGTCAGTGGGAAAAGCAAAGGGTCCAACCCTGACAATCATATCCTCAACTACGCTTAATGGGAACTTAACAGAACCATCAGCAAGTTGAAGGCATATGCGGGTTGTTTGACTTCATGAGTCAAGCAAAGCTTCTTTATTAATGAAGCAGGTATTAAGTTGATGCTTGCTCCAAGATCACATAGGGTTGTCCTTGTGCAAGCATTCCCTAGAGTNATCTATTGTAATTTGATTGTAACCTGAATAGCCATCTAGAAAACAATAAAAAGCGTCCCCTGCTAGCCTCTTTAGCATTTGATCAATGAATGGTAAAGGAAAATGATCCTTTATGGTGACGTTATTGATCCTTCTATAGTCAATGCACATACGCCACCCTGTAAATGTCTGTATAGGAATCAGTTCATTCTTTTCATTATGAAGCACTATCATGCCTCCCTTTTTAGGGACAACTTGGACAGGGCTCACCCACGGGCTGTCAGAAATGGGGTAAATAATCCCTGCCTCCTATAGTTTAGTGACTTCCTTCTGCACGACTTCCTTCATAGCTGGATTTAGTCGCCTTTGTGGTTGTACCACTGGTTTGGCATCATCCTCCAGCAGGATTTTGTGCCTTCGTCGGGTTGGGCTAATGCCCTCAATGTCACTTATAGTCCACCCAAGAGCAGTCTTTTGTGTCTTGAGCACTTGAATTAGTGCTTCTTCTTCTTCCTGTGACTCTAAGGCAGCACTTATGATCACAGGATAAATGTCTTCTTCTCCTAGAAATGCATATTTCAAGGAGAATGGTAATGGCTTGAGCTCAAGCTTTGGAGGCTTATCATCTTCTTTAGGAGCACTTAAAGTCTCCTGTATTTCATTTGCCACCTCCAACTCGAGCTGGGCATCATAGAAGATGTCATCTAGCTCTTCCTCAAGTCTTGTAACCATGTTCATTTCTTCCACCAGGGAGTCGATGATGTCAATGCTCATGCACTCCTCTAGGGTGTTTGGATGCTGCATGGCTTTGACGGAATTTAGCACATATTCATCCTCATTGACTCTCAGTGTTACTTCCCCTTTTTGGACATCAATGAGGGTTCTACCTGTAGCTAGGAAGGGTCTTTCTAGGATAAGGGATACACTCTTGTGCCCATCCATATCCAATACCACAAAGTCAGTGGGAAAAGCAAAGGGTCCAACCCTGACAATCATATCCTCAACTACGCRTYATGGGAACTTAACAGAACCATCAGCAAGTTGAAGGCATATGCGGGTTGTTTGACTTCATGAGTCAAGCAAAGCTTCTTTATTAATGAAGCAGGTATTAAGTTGATGCTTGCTCCAAGATCACATAGGGTTGTCCTTGTGCAAGCATTCCCTAGAGTGCATGATATCATAATGCTCTCAAGATCCTTAAGTTTCTCTGGTAAGCTGTTTTGAATGACTGCATTACATTCTTCAGTAAGGAGGACTGTTTCTGCCTCTCTCCAATCTTTCTTATGACTTAAAATGTCCTTCATGAACTTAGCATAAGAAGTTATTTGTTCAAGAGCCTCTAAAAAAGGGATCTTATTCTCTAGTGTTCTGAGATAATCCGCAAAGCGGGTAAACTGTTTATCTTTTTCCACTTGACGGATTTTCTGAGTGAATAGCATCTTGGCCTTGTATTCAACAATCTTAGCTGATGTAGGCTGAGTGCCTGATGTATTGGAAGGGGGGTTGCTAGCTTGCTTATGAGGGGTGTTATTAYTAGGTGACTGACCACCTTTGTTTGGGCGTTCAACGTCCTTGTTGCTGCCCTCTTCCTGGCATTCAACGCCAGGGACATTATCCTCTTTTGAGTGTTCAATGCCAAGTGTAGGTGTCTCTTCTTGACGTTGAACGCCAAGGTTGCTGCCCTCATTTGGCCGTTRAACGCCATAGGTGGATATCCCTACCAGGGTTTGAACGTCAATAACATTCCTCTTTGGGCATTCAACACCCTCAGAGATGTCTTGGACAGTAGTCTGGTATCCTTCTYTTAGCTTTTCTTCTTTTGATCTTCTGTTGTACTGAGGTTGGGTGTTTAATGACTTCCTACTTCTCAATTGGATAACCTGACATTCTTCTGTTATCTGCTTAGATAACTACTACCTTGTTTGACTTAGCTGGGCTTCTACATTCCTGTTGGAAGCCTGAGTTTCTCTCAAAACCTCTTGCAATTCCAGCAGTTGCTGGGCAAGSGCGTGTAGTTGCTGAGTTAATGGGCCATCCTGTTCTMGAGGGTTAGGTTCAYTAGATATTGCCTTAACCTCTCCTATCATAGAAGTCTTAGTAGCTAAGTACAGGTGCTGGTTAATAGCAACTGTCTCAATAAGCTRGTGAGCCTCTTCAATGGTCTTTCTCATACGTATGGAACCACTAGTAGAGTGGCCTAGAGACATTTTAGCCATGTCTAAAAGTCCATAGTAGAAGATGTCTAGCTGTACCCGTTCTGAAAACATTTTAGTGGGATATTTTCTTAGCATCCTTCTATACCTTCCCCAGGCTTCAAGAAGAGACTCACTYCCCTTTTGCTTGAAGCCTTGGATATACAATCTTAACTGGGTTAACTTCCTTGGAGGAAAGTATTGATTTAGAAACTTATATACTAGCTGCTTCCATGTTTTCAAGCTAGATTTGGGCTGGTTATCCAATCCCCTCTTTACTTGATCCTTTAAAGCAAAAGGAAAGAGCAATAGTCTATAGACATCTTGGTCTACCCCTTTACTGTGTATTGTGTCAGCGATCTGTAAAAACTGTTGCCAAGAAACTCATGTGAGTCTCTCCTGTGGAGGACAGAATTAGTGACATTTTTGCTGACCAGAGTAATGAGGAGTGGGTTTAACTCAAAGTTACTTGCTTTGATGGGGGTATGCTGATACTTCTTCCAAGAACAGTAGTGGGAGTTGTGTAGGATTCCCAGAGTTCTCTAAGCTGTTCATTCCCATTTGGGTTTCATGGGAAAGAAAGTAGAAGAATGAAGTAAAGAGTAAAATTAAATTAAATTATTTTTGTTTTTATTTTTATTTATTAATTAAATTCGAAAATAAAAGCTAACTAATAAAGAAAAAAAAAAAATTAAATTCGAAAATAAAAGAGAGAAAGAGAAAGAGAGACTTTCGAAATTAGAGATATAGGAAAAAAGATAAGATAAGATAGAAAGTGAAAAATATTTGAAAAAAGATTTGATTTAAAAATGAAATTAGGAAAATAAGATAAGAATTTTAAAAGATTTGAAAAAGATGTTAAAAAGAGAGATAAGATTAAATAAAAAATTTGATTTTTGAAAAAGATTGATTTTGAAATTTGAACAATTGAAATTTTAAATTGTCAATGTTTTGAATTGAATTTTAAAATTTGAAATTGAAATAAGGATAAGATAATTTGATTTTTGTGATTTTACGAGTAACAATTTAGTTAGATAGTGATTAAAGAAATTGATTTTTAGAAAAGAATTTTTTTTTTTGAAAAGATTTGAATTTGAGATTTAAACTAAGACAAGATAAGATAATGATTTTGAAATTAAAAATGTTTGAAATTGTTTTTTACATTTTCGAAATTAAGATATAAAATATAGAAAAGATATTTTTTTTTGATTTTTTGAATTAATGAAGAAAGAGAAAAAACAACCCAAAAGATCAACACAAACACAAATTTTTAATTAGAAACATAAAAAATAGTTCGAAAATTTTAAAGGAAAAAACACCTAAAGATGCCAACCTTAAAAATTTTAAAGATCAAACAAGAAGAAAAACCAGAACAATTGAAGTATCAAGTAAGACACTGAGAACAAAACTCAAAAAAATTAAAGCAATAAAGAACACACAATGGACACAAAATTTAAGATTTAAACACTAGACTCAACAAAAGATACTATTTTTTGAAAAATTTTTGGAAAAAGAAGGCAAGAAATTCGAACTCAACCAAGAACAAGAACAAAGACACAAACAAAAAGATAAAAAATTAAATAAAGAAAAGAAAAGATTTTTGAAAAGAATTTTTGTTTTTGTTTTTTCGAAAAAGAAAAACAAAAGACTCTAACAAAATAAAAACAACCTAATCTAAGCAACAAAAAAAATCCATTAGTTTTAAACTCGAACAATCCTTGGCAACGACGCCAAAAAACTTGGTGCGCGGAATTACACTTCGCACAACTGAACCAGCAAGTGTACTGGGTCGTCCAAGTAATACCTGAGTGAGTCAGGGTCGATCCCACGAGGACTGTTGGCTTGAATCAAGATGTGGTTATCTTGTAGATATTAGTCAGGCYGATAGAAAGTTAAAATAAAAATAACGTTACTCAATTGAAGGTGAATGCAATGATTGGAAGATTGTTAAGGCTCCAGAGATGCTTTGTTCTTCTGAATTAATTCGGTCTCACTATCTATGAGATAAACCCATATTTTATGATATATTTTGTGCCTAATTTAAGTGATTTATTCAATCCTTCACTCACTTATTCATATAAATTGCATGGTTTTACTTTCCCTTCCTTTAATTACCCTTTATTTCCATTCAATGCCGTGATTCGTGTGTTGAGTAGTTTCAGATCTTCTAAGGCAAGAATGATTTAAAGGATGAAAAGGAGACATACAAAAATGGAAGGAAAGCACAAAATGAAGTTTTTGAAGAAACTGGAAGCAACGCGATCGCATGGACAACGCGGCCCCATGCCAGCGCAAAATGGTGAAATGAATTGTATGGATTTGGGACAGAATTTTGTGCTGAGGTATACTCAAGTGATGAAGAATTTAGGCATGTAAAACTTGGAGGTGAGGTTGAATAATTAAAGGATGATGGCTCTTGATGAATGGGGTGTGAATAAGTGAAATTTCTTTGGTTTTGATTTTCCCAGGCACAGCTTGAGTAGTGATCAAAGTCATCAAAATATGGACTATTTTGTGATCTTGGGAAGCACCCCATTTCATGTTCTTGATACTCCCACCCACCATGAGCATAGTAAAGTGAATCATTCTGTGGTGGTGGATAGTTTCCCATGAAATTTTATTGACTAAAATATGATGGATGCTCCTTTATTTCCTGCAGAAAGCTCTGTTTCAAACAATAATCACCAAAAGAAATTGGAATCTCCATTGTCACAGATGAGGAAATTCCCAGTGAGGCAATATCACAAACAGTTAGTTAGCAAAAGAAAATAAAGAAACAAAAGAAAACAAAGACAAAAGAAAAGTGTCTAATCTATTTAGTTAAAAATATTTTTATAATAAAAAATTATTAGGGGTCAAATTCCAGGTTCCTGGCAACGGCTCCATAAACTTGAGTGCACGAAAACTTGTCTCTCAACAATTTCCCTTGGCAAGTATACCGAATTGTCGTCAAGTAATACATCAAAAGAGTGAGGTCGAATCCCACAGATTAACGGATTAAGCAATCAATAGTTGATTGATTATCCTAGTAGACGATTCAGATTTGGATGAGCAGCATGAATTGTAAATTGACAGAAAAGAAAGGAAAAGCAATAAAGTGCAAAAAAGAAAATGGTAAGAAAAGTAATGTAAGAACTAAAAATTAAATGAACATTGGGATCAAGGATATTGCAATCCTCCGGATCGAGTTCATTCTCATCTCTCCTCAATCAAGCATTCATTGAACTCCTTGGAAATCTTAAGTGATTGGATCCCAATTCCTTGGAAATCCAATCTCTCTATGCTTGAACATTTCCCAATTCCTTGATTTATTGCTCATGGGAAGAGATGAAGTTTGGTCACTGATTATACCACACACATTCATAGATCAAAGTATTGGTATATTAAATGTCACATATATCCAACCACCAACCTAATCTACCAATGTGAGAGAGCATTTCTAGCATGATTTCCTCATTCCTCTTCCAAGGTTCAGAGGAAATCAAGTATGAGCAATTTCTCTTCCGAGACAATTACCCAATTGATGAAGATCGAAAGCTTCTAGTAAATCAAGAGAAAAGAAGAAGATGAAGAATAGAACTATAATTGATCCATTGAATCACAATAGAGCTCTCTAACCCAATGAAAAGAGTTAGTTGAGCATTGCTTCTACCAAAATAGAAAAAGAAGAAGTGTAGAAAGTAAGATAAGATTAAACTAAAATTGAAACTTCAAAATTCTAAATGTAAAAGTATAAAGAAAAGAAAAGAAGGAAAAGTATGTGAGGGAAGGAGCCCAAAGATCCTCTTCAATCCCCAATTCCAGAATGTCTGTCCCCTTTTTGAATGTAAAAACTAAGGCCCTTATATAGGCTCTCCTAAATTACAAAATGAAATTAAAGTAAATTACAATTAAATGAAAATTCTATTCTTAGATGCTTCTTGTGGCCTTGATTGGTTGACACTTGTGGGCTTGCTTCCTTGAGGTTGGGTGGTCCTTGAAAGTAAATCAAGTTGAGGTCCAGGTGCTAATGTCAGTGCTAACATTAGCCACACTAACGTACAAGTGTGGCTTAGTGCTGAAGTTAGTGTGGCTAACGTCACACTTGCTACCCAGTTGGTGTTTTTGGGGCTTAAAAGATGCCTCTGGTTCGTGCTCCAATTTCATGCCCACTATAAGTATTATATATTTTTGTAAAGCTCTGAATGTTAGCTTTCTAAGCAACTAGAATCACCTCAATTGGACCTCTGTAACTCAAGTTATGCTCCTTGAAGGACAGGTGCTGGCATAGTCGTGGCGTTATTGGCAAAAGTGAGTGCCAATAACGTCCGCGTCAGGGTTAATATTGCCAGGTTCTGGAGCTCAAAATTAATGTCCATCCATTTATATATATATTGTTGGAAGCCCTGGATGTCTACTTTCAACGCCTTTGAAAGCGCATCATTTGGAGCTCTACAGCTCGAGTTACATTTCTTGGAAGGTGAAGAGGCAGCTGGCCTTACTAAGGTTGATACCATGTTCATCTTTGCGCTTTCGGGGCATTTTTCTCCTCAAATTCAGTGTCCACCATGTAGTGCCATATATGCTTGGAAAATCTGAATCCTACTTTCCAATGCCATTGGAATCACCTCATTTGGAGATTTGTGGCTCAAGGTATTCTGTTTGAAGAAGGCATGGTCAGGCTGCCAGGTGAGACTTTTTGCCCACGTTAATGTCCACGTTAGTGTAATAACGTGGCCATAACGTGGCTTCTTGCTTCGCAAACATTAGTGACACTCACTTTTTCCACTAACGTTGGCGCTTCCTTTCCTCCACGTTAGTTCCACTTAATGTAATAAGTAACGTGGAAGCTAACTGGGTTCTTCTTTTGCTTCGCTAGCGTTATTGGCACTCACTTTTGCAATACCGCGCTCCTTCTTCAAAGTTAATGCCATATCTTTCTCACTAATGTTGGGGCTTCTCTTTTCTTCGATGTTAGTGCCCACGTTAGTGGAGCTAACGGGGTGCTAAGTGGGTCTTCTTGCCCTTCGCTAACGTTAGTGGGGTTAAAGTTCTCACTAAACTTTCCAAGCTTTCCTTCTTCCACTTTATGGCCACGTTAGTGGCACTAACGTAGTCACTAACGTGGCTCTTCTCTGCTTCTTGTTACCTGAAATCAATCAAACAAAGTACATCAAAGTCTTTCTTCTATCATGAGATATCATCATCTATTTATCATTCAATTCATGCATAATTTCATGAAATCATTCAAATTCACAAATGTTTGCTTGAATCATGGTATGAATGCTTTTCAACCAAATACTTTTTATTTCCTAAGAAAATGCATGAAACCAACCTAAAGCATACAAAAAATGGCTAGTAAAACTAGCCAAGATGCCCTGGCATCAAGAGTTCTCTCATCTCTCTTTAGATTAGGATTTAGATTTAGGATTTTATTCGCTTTCAGGATTATCTCTTTTTACAGGTTCAACATTCCTTTTTAATTTCTTGTTTTCTCAATTTAATTTATGAATTCTTCTATATTATAGATTACTCTTTGAATTAATGTTATTTGAGGTATTTCAGTTTATGATTGCTTTCTTTTATTTATATTGCTGTTGCTTCCAATCTGAAACATTTTTATTCCAGTAGATTTATTTTTCCGTTTTGGTCTTGGTTAAGAAATCAGTAACTCAGGAGTTATCAACTCAACATGATTGATAATTGTTATCTTTGCTAATTGAATTGAACTTCAATAATTCCAATCTTTCCTTAGGGATTAACTAGGATTTAAAGATCAAACTAATTAGTCACTTGGCCTCTCTTTGCTTTAAGTAAAGGCTAACTAGATGGAATTAAGATTCAATCTTCATCATCATTGATAAGGATAACTGGGATAGGACTTCTAATTTCTCATACCTTGCCAAAAGTTTATTTTACAGTCATTTATTTATTTACAGTCTTTACTTATTTAATTGCAATTTAAATTAGTTTTCTCATCTTCAAAACCCCAATTTACAACTTCATAACCAATAATAAAATATACTTCCCTGCAGTCCTTGAGAAGACGACCTGAGGTTTAAATACTTCGGTTATCAATTTTTTAGGGTTTTGTTACTTGTACAACCAAAACTTTGTACGAAGGGATTTCTGTTGGTTTAGAAACTATATCTACAACGCGACTATTTTTATAAAATTCTTTACTTGCAAAAATCCTAACGTCACTATGCCAACTGTGAATGATTTCTCTATGGCAGGCTGTATTATCAACGCCTTTCTTGAGAGGTCGCATATCTCTCCTCCAGGCTGAACACCAGGGTTAGTGCGCATCCAGTCTGATTGAGGTGAAGCTCCTACAGTCCATTCCCCTTGATGATCCTACTCAAAACGCCACAGACAAGGTCAAATTTCCAAATTAGAGAATGTTGCGCCTTTGGTTCTAGCCTTTACCACAAAGACCCTAATCTCCACATTCCTCGCATGAACTGGGGTCTCGAGAATTCTCCAACGAAGTCTGGATTAGCCGTCTAAGAGATGTATAATCCAGCTAGTGGTTCATTGATATCCGATGAAAGATGCTCACTGAACCCATGTAGAATAGAGATAACCTTTTGCCAGTTCAACTCATTCATAAGGTTGAAGAACGAAGATACATCTTAGAATAGAGGATTAAACACGAATTAAGATAGAACAGTAATACTTTTATTAATTCATAAAACTCAGCAGAGCTCCTCCCCTTAACCTTGGAGGTTTAGAGACTCACAGTTATGGAAAATACAATATGAAACGTGTAAAGTGTCGAAAGTCCTTAACAAAAAGTGGTATTCTCCTTTAAATACTAAACTAATGACTAAAGATTACATAAGAAGGGTAAAACAATATTTTAGTGCGAAAATCCACTTCTGTTGCCCACTTGGTGAATGTTTGGGTTGAGTTTTAGTGTCTCCCACGTGCTAGGACTCCCTAGGGGTGTTGAACACTGGCTAAGGACCACCTTTTGGGCATTGGATGATGGTCTCCTCCTTGTTTGGATGCCAAAATATGGCTAGAGGCTGGCGTTCAACGCCCATTTTGGGCGTTCAATTATGAAGAAAAGTATGGAATATTATACATTGCTGGAATGCCCTGGATGTRAGCTTTCCATATCCGTTGAGAACGCTCCATTTGGACTTTTGTAGCACCAGAAAAGCTCTTTCAAGTGCAAGGAGGTCAGATCCTGACTGCATCTGCAGTGTTTTCTTTGCCTCTGAMTCAGACTTTTGCTCCAACTCCTAAATTTTGTTTCTTATCTCAAAAACCCCAAAGAAACCTCATAGCCAATAACAAGAACACTTTATTGCAATTTCTAGGGAGAACGACCCGAGGTTTAAATACTTCGGTTTATATTTTAGGGGTTTGTTACTTGTGACAAACAAATTTTTTTATGAAAGGTTTATTGTTGGTTTAGAAACTATACTAGCAACGAGGTTTCAATTGTGAAATTCTTTACCATCAATTAACCATTCATCAAAATGGCACCGTTGCCGGGYAATTGCAATGGTGTTATGTTATTGGRTATTYTATATATGTGCATATTGTCAATAGCTTAATGATGCCAAGGCATCATGGCCAGTATTTCTATGCTTTTTCACTAGATTTCGGCTTAGTTTTCATACAATTTCTATTGATAAAGGAGCAAAAGCATGAATAATCTCTGCATTAAGAAAATCTCAAGCATAGGTGACTTTTTGTTAACATACAGGGTAAATAAGATGAAATTGATCACACTAAGTTAAGTTATAACTTTGATCATTATTTACACACTTAGTATAGTAAAGATTATCCTGTAGGTTACTTTGATACACTTYTTTGTWTGATGATAGACTAAAGAGAAGCAGAGAAGCAGAYAAAAGCAGACRTGGAYAGCCAATATTGGTGGCAAAGTTTGAGTAAACGTTGGCAATGAACCAACGCTGTAAGGAAAAATTGAAGAAGCAATGTTGGAGGGAACGTTGGTGATCCAACGTTACCCCTAACGTGCGCGACATGAAGCCTGGAAAAATCGACAGCCACGCGTACGCATGCTCCACGTGTACGCGTGAGAAATGCAAAATCAGAGGTCACGCATACGCGTCATTCACGCATACGCGTAAAAAGAGAAAAGTTGACAAGCCACGCGTATGCGTCACCGAGGCGTACGCGTGAGAAGTGAAGAATTGACAAAGCACGTGTGCGCGTCACCCACGCACACGCGTGGGTAGAACGTTTGCATGCCAACGTTSARACAAATGCTGAAGACAGGGCCTGAGAGTAATTTTAGACGCTGCAACAACAGTAAAGGCCCCAATGCWCCACTGGACCATGCAAGCAAGCTGAGCCCATCAACATCACTCAATCCAAGGCACAAGAAGCATCTAGATTAGGAATTTTCATTTGTAATTTGTATTTACATCTTTTAGTTGTAAGCCTATATAAAGGCATTAGCTYGAMTAGAGTTATCATTCTCGATTGGAGGGGAGTCCAYAATCATGCATCCACATCCCCTGACACACACCTTTCATGCACTTTTCTTTCTTTTCTTTTCTTTTCTYTTTTTCTTTAGTTTAATTCTAGTTTGTAATTTCCATTATGAATTTAAAGTTTCCATTTCTATTTGAATTCTAATTCTTCTTCTTCAATTTTCTGCATTTTATTTCTTCTCTGTTAGAATAGAGCAATGAACTAAACTAACTATTTTCATTGGGTTAGAGAGSTCTATTGTTATTTAATYGATCAATTGTAATTTTCATRATCCTTTCTCTGTCTTTTCTCTTCGTCTTACTAGAAAGRTTTCGATCCTAATTCAATTGAACAATTGTCTCGACGGAGAAATTGTTCATAATTGGATTTCCTCGGAACCTTGACAGAGGAATGAGGAAATCATGCTAGAAATGCTTTCTCACATTAGATTAGGTTGGGGGTTGGATGGATATTGTTTGTTATTGGTTATTGTATAGATGTGAATATTGTAAATATTTTTTTTTTTTTTTTTTTTTTGTATTTTAATGTTTTTATAGAATTCGGTTAGTTTATAACATTTATTGAGGGCAAGTGATATTTGTTAAGAAATCTCAAGCTAGGTGATTTTTGTTTACATACAGGGTAAATAGATGAAATGATACACTAAGTTAAGTTATATTTGATCATTATTTACATCACTTAGTATGTAAAGATATCCTGTTTATTGATACACTTGTTTGTTTGATGATAGACTAAAGAGAGAGAGAAGAGAGAAAGCAGACTTGGAGAGCCAATATGGTGGCAAGTTTGAGTAAACTTGCATGAAAACGCTGTAAGGAATTGAAAGAAATGTTGGAGGAAGTTGGTGATCAACATTACTAACGTGCACTGAAGCCTGGAAAAATCGACACAGCGGTGTGTTCCAGTTGCGTGATGAAATGCAATCAGAGGTCATGCAGCGTAAAAGAGAAAAGTTGACAAGCCAGCATATGCGTCATGACGTAGCGGAGGTGAAGATTGACAAGCAGTGTGCGGTCACCGCACGCGTGGGTAGAAGTTTGCATGCTAACGTTGACACAAATGCTGAAGACAGGGCCTGAGAGTATTTAGACGCTGCAACAACAGTAAAGGCCCAATGCAACTGGACCATGAAGCAAGCTGAAGCCTAACATACTCAATCCAGCACAAGAAGCTAGATTAGAATTTTCATTTGTAATTTGTATTACATTTTTAGTTGTAAGCCTATTATAAGGATTAGCTAGATAGAGTTATCATTCTCGATTGGAGGGAGTCAGAATCATGCAATCCCCTGACACACCTTTCATGCACTTTTCTTTTTTTCTTCTTTTCTGTTTTTTTAGTTTAATTCTGTTTGTAATTTCCATTAAGATTTAAAGTTTCCATTTCTATTTGAATTTAATTCTTCTTCAATTTTCTGCATTTTATTTTTCTGTTATAGTTAATTTTTACTATTTTCATTGGGTTAGAGAGGTCTATTGTTTTTGATGAATTGTATTTTCATCATCCTTTTCTGTCTTTTCTTTGTTTACTATTTTTTTTTTTTATTTCATTTGTCTTGTTGAGGATTCTGTTCATAAGTCAGTATTGGATTGAAGGAATGAGGAAATCATGCTAGAAATGCTTTTCACATTGGATAGGTTGGGGGTTGGATGTTCTGTGGACATTTAATCTGCAATGACTTGATCTATGTTTTTATGTTGTTATCATCCACTTTTTCTTTATTTATCAGATTAACAAGAATTGGGAAATTGTATCACGTTAGGAGAATTGGTGGCAAGTGGGATCGTACTTAAGATTGCCAAGTAAGTAAATAATAATTGATGGGAAGTGAGGATGAACTTGATCCCGGAGAATTGAATATTCTTATCCAATGTTCTTTTATTTTCTTCTTAACTTTCTATTATTTATTTTGCTTTACATTTATGTCAATTTACTTTTCTGCTTTATGCTTTATTTACTTTGAATGCAGTTACTTTCCTGTTAGCTACATCCAAACTAAATCGTCATACTAGGCTATCAATTAACTTATTGATTGCTGTAATCCGTTAATCTTGTTGAGATGATCTACTCTTTTAGTGAGTTTTTATTACTTGTAGACCCAGTGGACTTGTGGTAGTTATTAGTGGATTATTTTTGGTATAGTTTTGGATCATTTCGGGGATTTAATATGATTAAAAATATTTTTTTGTTGAGTTTTTTTTAGATTGAATTTTATTTTGTTTCTTGTTTTGTTTTTTAATTTTATTTGCTTTGATGTTTGGTTATGCGTACTTAGAAGAAGCTGATTTGTGACACTTATTCTTGTGTTATGTTTATTACATTGAATAAAATAAAATATTTTTTTTAGCTTTTTTAATAAATTTTTTTTTTTTTTTTTTTTTTTTTTTTTTTTTTTTTTTTTTTTTTGTTGTTGCATTTTTTGGATTTGCATAATTAAGAAAGTGTACAGCTTAAGTTTTGGTGTGTCATTTATGCCAATATATGCAAACTATTGTTTGTTTTAATCATAAATTCAAAAAAAAAAAAAATGTTTATTTATTTTTGTTGTTAACACATATGTATATTTAAGTTTTTGACATTATGACTAATGGATATAATGTTTTAATGTGTTGTGGAGGATAGCTATTAATTGGTGGAGAGGGGAATAGGAAATAAGGAACAAATGAGATGAACTACAAGTGTATGTTTCCTTTGACTCTATCTTTCAGATTTAATTAATGATTGTCCTGTATTTTCTTTGTTGTATGTGTATTGTCCTTCTGAATAAGATGTTTGATGCTATTGAAGTGTAAAATGTTGTTGTGACATTATGATATGCATTTGAATTTTGTGAGTCGAAGCATTATAGTTTCAATGATATAAAAAGGTCTTAAGGAACTTAGCATGGGATTAGTGTNAAATCATTTAGAGTCGTAGCCCTCAACTCATGGTGCAAAGCACCCAATAAAATAAGCCATGAAGACTATGAAAAGTTTGCTTCAAGGAAGAAACATAAAGAAAAGATTTCATAAAGTGAGCTAGATAGAAGCATCAATCATTTGAATTTCTTCTGTAATTGTTGCATGCATAGAATGCTAGCTAACCAAGAACATTACACTGCTACTCTTCTCACTTTGGTTTGTCAAACCTTATTGCACGATTCTCTCCTTGCTTGGGGACAAGCAAGATTTAAGTTTGGTGTTGTGATACCAAGGCATCATGGCCAGTTTTTCTATGCTTTTTCACTAGATTTCGTCTTAGTTTTCATACAATTTCTATTGATACAGGAGAAAAAGCATGAATAATCTCTGCATTAAGAAAATCTCAAGCATAGGTGACTTTTTGTTAACATATAGGGTAAATAAGATGAAATAGATCACACTAAGTGAAGTTATAACTTTGAGCATTATTTACACACTTAGTATAGTAAAGATTATCCTGTAGGATACTTTGATACACTTGTTTGTTTGATGATAGACTAAAGAGAAGCAGAGAAAAGCAGAGTTGGAGAGCCAATGTTGGTGGCAAAGTTCGAGTAAACGTTGGCAATGAAACCAACACTGTAAGGAAAAATTGAAGAAGCAACGTTGGAGGGAACGTTGGTGATCCAACGTTATCTCTAACGTGCATGACATGAAGCCTGGAAAAATCAACAGCCACGCGTACACGTGCTCCACGCGTGCGCGTGAGAAGTGCAAAATCAGAGGCCACGCGTACGCATAACTCACGCGTACCCGTAAAAAGAGAAAAGTTGACAAGCCACACGTATGCGTCACCGACGCGTACGCATGAGAAGTAAAGAATTGACAAAGCACGCGTGCGCGTCTCCCACGCTCACGTGTGGGTAGAACGTTGGCCCAGCAATGCTATCTCCAACGCTTATCTCAATGTGGAAAATACAAGGGTCACACGTACGCGTCACCTACGCGTGCGCGTGACCAAAAAAACGTTAGAGAGAATGTTTTCATGCCAACGTTGACGCAAACGCTGAAGACAGGGCCTGAGAGCAATTTTACATGTTGCAACACTAGTAAAGGCCCCAATGCACCACTGGACCATGCAAGCAAGCTGAGCCCATCAACATCACTCAATCCAAGGCATAAGAAGCATCTAGATTAGGAATTTTTATTTGTAATTTGTATTTTCATCTTTTAGTTGTAAGCCTATATAAAGGCATTAACTGGATTGGAGGAATCATTCTGGATTGGAGGGGAGTTCAGAATCATGCATCCACATCCCCTGAGACACACCTTTGATGCACTTTTCCTTRTTTTCTTTTCTTTTCTGTTTTTCTTGTAGTTTAATTCTAGTTTGTAATTTCCATTATGAATTTAAAGTTTCCATTTCTGTTTGAATTCTAATTCTTCTTCTTCAATTTTTTGNTTGTGACATTTAATCCTGCCAATACTTGATCTATGAATGGTGTGGTATAACAGTGACCAACTTTATCTCTTCCCATGAACAATTAACCAAGACATTGGGAAATTGTTCAACGTTAGAGAGATTGGTGGCCAAGAATTGGGATCCAATCACTTAAGATTGCCAAAAGTCAAATGAATACATTGATTGAGGAAGAGATGAGGATGAACTTGATCCGGAGAATTGCAATATCTCTTGATCCCAATGTTCATTTTATTTTTCTTCTTTAACTTTCTATTATTTACTTCTTGCACTTTACATTTATGTCAATTTACTTTTCTGCACTTTACTGCTTTTATTTACTTTTGATGCAAGTTACTTTCCTGTTGCTTATCACTCCAAACTAAATCGTCTAACTAGGCTAATCAATTTAACTTATTGATTGCTTAATCCGTTAATCCTTGTGGATCGACCTCACTCTTTTAGTGAGTTTTATTACTTGATACGACCCAGTGACTTGTCGGTAAGTTTTACGTGGAACTATTATTTTCCGTATCAAGTTTATGGGCACCATTTTCCCGGCTAAACCGGATGAACATTAACAAAAGCTATCCGGTTGGTTAGTTACCTAGATTAGACTTTTCTTTCTGTTCATTTAGTGTTGGAAGGCTAGCATGATTATTTCGTTGCTCAATTGCATTTAAATTTATTTAATTGAAGTTTTCATCTAGGACATTTTATGAAATTTTTGAAATCATGAAAACCTTGAACAAGCAATTGCAATTAAGGCAAGAAAAGAAAAAGGGAAACAATGAGAAAGATGAAGGCTCTGAGTACAAATGACAATTCAATTGTTAAGTACTTGTGGTGTTTATGTATTCGAGCAAAAATCTTGAAAAAAAACACTTAGAGTCAAGGCTAGGCTCAAGTGCAAAGGCACTCCCTCAAAGCTCAAGGCTCTGAGCATCAATGATTAGAGAGTCAAGAAAAGAAGCAAACGAGCTTAAAGAGTCCTCTAATTAAATGCTTGTAGTGCTTATGTATCAAGTGGTAATACTTGAAAAYAAATCATTTAGAGTCGTAGCCCTCAACTCATGGTGCAAAGCACCCAATAAAATAAGCCATGAAGACTATGAAAAGTTTGCTTCAAGGAAGAAACATAAAGAAAAGATTTCATAAAGTGAGCTAGATAGAAGCATCAATCATTTGAATTTCTTCTGTAATTGTTGCATGCATAGAATGCTAGCCAACCAAGAACATTACACTGCTACTCTTCTCACTTTGGTTTGTCAAACCTTATTGCACGATTCTCTCCTTGCTTGGGAACAAGCAAGATTTAAGTTTGGTGTTGTGATGTCAAGGCATCATGGCCAGTTTTTCTATGCTTTTTCACTAGATTTCGTCTTAGTTTTCATACAATTTCTATTGATAAAGGAGAAAAAGCATGAATAATCTCTGCATTAAGAAAATCTCAAGCATAGGTGACTTTTTGTTAACATATAGGGTAAATAAGATGAAATAGATCACACTAAGTGAAGTTATAACTTTGAGCATTATTTACACACTTAGTATAGTAAAGATTATCCTGTAGGATACTTTGATACACTTGTTTGTTTGATGATAGACTAAAGAGAAGCAGAGAAAAGCAGAGTTGGAGAGCCAATGTTGGTGGCAAAGTTCGAGTAAACGTTGGCAATGAAACCAACACTGTAAGGAAAAATTGAAGAAGTAACGTTTGAGGGAACGTTGGTGATCCAACGTTATCTCTAACGTGCGTGACATGAAGCCTGAAAAAATCAACAGCCACGCATACATGTGCTCTACGCGTGCGCGTGAGAAGTGCAAAATCAGAGGCCACGCGTACGCGTAACTCACGCGTACCCGTAAAAAGAGAAAAGTTGACAAGCCACGCGTATACATCACTGACGCGTACGCATGAGAAGTAAAGAATTGACAAAGCACGCGTGCGCATCACCCACGCTCACGTGTGGGTAGAACGTTGGCCCAGCAATGCTATCTCCAACGCTTATCTCAATGTGGAAAATACAAGGGTCACGCGTACGCGTCACCTATGCGTGCGCGTGACCAAAAAACCGTTAGAGAGAATGTTTTCATGCCAACGTTGACGCAAACGCTGAAGACAGGGCCTGAGAGCAATTTTACACGTTGCAACACCAGTAAAGGCCCCAATGCACCACTGGACCATGCAAGCAAGCTGAGCCCATCAACATCACTCAATCCAAGGCATAAGAAGCATCTAGATTAGGAATTTTTATTTGTAATTTGTATTTTCATCTTTTAGTTGTAAGCCTATATAAAGGCATTAACTGGATTGGAGGAATCATTCTGGATTGGAAGGGAGTTC
>QBTX01001790.1:0-32657 GCA_003063285.2 Arachis monticola
ATTCAGAGACTGAGAAGGACTGCAGATGCTGTTGGATTCTGAACTCCCTCACTCGAAGTGGATTTTCTGGAGCTACAGAAGCCCAATTGGCGCGCTCTCAACGGGTTGAAAGTAGACATCCGGCTTTCCAGAATATATGATAGTCATACTTTGCCCAAGATTTGATGGCCCAAACGGCTTCAAAGTCACCCTCAGAATTCCCAGCGTTAACGCCGGAACTGGCACAAGGATGGAGTTAAACGCCCAAACTGGCATAAAAGCTGGCGTTTAACTCCAAAAGAAGTCTCTACACGAAAATGCTTCAATGCTCAGCCCAGCACACACCAAGTGGGCCCGGAAGTGGTTTTTTATGTCATTTACTCATCTCTGTAAACCCTAGGCTACTAGTTCTCCTATATATAGGACCTTTTACTATTGTATTTTCATCTTTTTGATCTTTGGGATCTTTTGATCACTTTAGATCTCTAGATCATCTTTGGACTCTAGTTCTTAGATCATTGGGAGGCTGGCCTCAACGGCCATGCCTAGACCTTGTTCTTATGTATTTTCAACGGTGGAGTTTCTACACACCATAGATTAAGGTGTGGAGCTACTGCTGTACCTCAGTATTAATGCAATTACTATTGTTCTTCTATTCAATTCAGCTTGTTCTTGTTCCAAGATATCACTTGTTCTTCAACTTGTATGAATGTGATGATCCGTGACACTCATCATCATTCTCACCTATGAACGTGTGACTGACAACACCTCCGTTCTACCTTAGATTGGTAATTCTCTTGATCTGTATCATCACTGCATGGTTGATCACTCTGACAACCGACAAGCGCTGCCTGACAACCGAGCCAGCCATTCCGTGAGATCAGCGTCTTCGTGGTAAGGCTAGAACTGATTGCGGCATTCAAGAGAATCGAGTCTAACCTGTCTGTGGTATTCTGAGTAGATTCAATGATTGAATGACGATGTGACGTGCTTCAAACTCCTGATGAGGCGGCGGGGCGTTAGTGACAGACGCAAAAGAATACTGGATTCTATTCCGGCCTGATTGAGAACCGAAGATGATTAGCCGTGCTGTGACAGAGCATAGGAACGTTTTCACTGAGAGGATGGGAGGTAGCCACTGAAACGATGAAACCCTTGCATAAGCTTGCCATGGAAAGGAGTAAGAAGGATTGATGAAGACAGTAGGAAACAGCAGAGACGGAAGGGACAAAGCATCTCCATTCGCTTATCTGAAGTTCTCACCAATGAATTGCATATATCTCTATCTTTATCTTTATGTTTTATTCATCATCTATACCATTCGAGTCTGCCTGACTAGATTTACAAGATGACCATAGCTTGCTTCATACCAACAATCTCTGTGGGATCGACCCTTACTCGCGTAAGGTTTATTACTTGGACGACCCAGTACACTTGCTGGTTAGTTGTGCGAAGTTGTGATAAAGTTAGGAGATTTCAATGAGCGTACATTTGATGGCGCCATTGATGATCACAATTTCGTCCACCAACGTTTTTGCGGCCCGTTATCTCCGGGGGATGTTGAGTTTGGACAACTGCTGACGGTATCATCTTGTTGACTTTAGATTAGGTATTTTTTCAAAATCTTAAGAATGAATGTCTAGGTTTCATGCATGATCTGTTTGGAAGTCTGGCTGGTCATAGCTTGAAGCCTGTCTTATTTATGTGCGACCGGATGGAGGTGGTTGTGGTTTCAACTTAATCACACAAGAGCTTTGTTGATCTTTTACTCAATCTTCCTGTTGGAGCAGTGATTGGTAAGGCTTGGCTGGCCGTTGAGATGTCTGTGTTTTTGGACCGGCAGCTTTCTTTGAAGAGGCTTGGCTGGCTATGAAGCGCATGTTTAATTCCTGGACCGGAGTCCTAAACTAACATTGCATGTATTCCTGGAATTCTCATTAGAATTTTGATACCTTTATTTTCTTTTGCCACTTAATTTTCGAAAAACACAAAAAATTTTATACAAAATCAAAAAATCCAAAATATTTCTTGTTGAGTCTAGAAGTCTCATTTTAAGTTGGTGTCAATTGCATGTTTCTGCTCTTCTTGCATTCCATGCATGTGTCTTCATTAATCTCAAGTTGTTCTTATTGATTCATTACTCTTGATCTTTAAGATTCTCTTGACTTGAGTGTTTGTGTTTCTCATATGCATTTCTCATTTTGCTTTAGTGTCTAGTAGTATTACAAAACTGCTAAATTTGGTGTCTTGCATGCATTGTTATTTGAATTTTAGTTGCATTTTTGATTATTCCTCATTATTAAAAATCTAAAAACTATTTTTTAATTTGTGTCTTTTCAATTCAATAATTAAGAGAATTGAAGGATTCAGAACATTCAGTCAGAGGATGACAACAGAAAAAAAGCTGGCGTTCAAAACGCACAGTGGAGAGGCAAACTGGCTTTAACGCCACCAGGGGTACCTGCTTGGGCGTTTAACGCCCAAAAGGGTAGTGATTTGGGCGTTTAAACGCAGAATGCTGCCACCATTCTGGTTCGTTTAACGCCAGGATGGCACAAGAGCGAAGATTTTGTTTTCAAATCAAAATTTTTTTCAAGTTTTCAAAGTTTTTCAAAATCAAATCTTTTCAAATCCATCATCTTCAATCAAATTCTTTTCAAAATCAATTTTTTTTCCATTTTCAAAAGATACTTGCATCAATTAATGATTTGATTCAACATTCAAGTATGTGGCCTTTTCTATTGAGAAATGTTTAATGTTTGGAATTCATATCTTTCTTGTTAGCCAAGTTATAAAATTTTTAAATCAAATCTTTTAAAAAAAATGTTTTCAATCATATCTTCTCCAATCACATCTTTTTTAAAAAACCAATCATATCTTCTCAATCACATCTTTTCAAAAATAGTTTTCAATCAATCTTTTTAATTTCTAAATTCAAAATGCTTTTTCAAAAATCATTTTTTTTACTTAGTTTCGAAAATTAAAGACTATTTTTCAAAATGTTTTTAAATCTTTTACTTAATTTCGAAAACTTCTTTCCCTCTTCTCATATCCTTTTTTTTTTTTTTTTTTTTTTTTTTTTTTTTTTATTTTTTTTAAATCTCCTTTTCTCTCTTGATAATTTCGAATTTCTTCTACTTCTGCCTTCTATTTTTTCTTTTTCCTCTGACATCTCAAGGGATCTCTATACTATATGACCATAGCTTGCTTCATACCAACAATCTCTGTGGGATCGACCCATACTCGCGTAAGGTTTATTACTTGGACGACCCAGTACACTTGCTGGTTAGTTGTGCGAAGTTGTGATACAGAGTTGAGATTGCAATGAGCGTACCATGTTGATGGCGCCATTGATGATCACAATTTCGTCCACCAGTGGCTGAGGACAGTGACCCACTTCACCGTTTCTGTGGAAGGATTAGGGCTCATAAATGTGAAAGATTGCGGGTTTGGGTGAAACGACACCATTTTAGGGTGGGAGGACTAATATGTCGTATTTTGAAAAGCTACACATTTTAGTGTGAGAGGACTAATATGACCTGTTTTGAAAAGCTACATGCCACGTGTGCTCCCGTAACGGCTAGATCAGTGCCACGGAGCCACGTCAGCGTTTTTCGTTGAGTCCAACAGAGTCACTTCAACGGAGGGGTCAATTTGTCTACATTTTGGAAGGGTCAGGGACATGAATGTATTTTCCAATCCTTGGGGACGAAAATGTCTGCGAAAAAAAGGTTAGGGACCTATTTGTCCTTTACTCTTATTTTAAATATTAGTAGAGGGTTAATATTTTCAGCAGATGAATCATTACATAAAAATGATAGTAGAAGGCTAGTGCTTCTAACAGATGGAACCTTGCCTGAAAATGGTGGTGGAGGGCCAGTATTTCCAGAAGAAACAGGAAACATTTTCACAAAGTCAAGAATGAAAGCAGATCTTTCTTGTTTTGAAGTCAATTTTTTTAAGAAAGTGATAGGATGACTTATCGAAAAGGAGAAGTCATGTATTTCTACTTTTTCAAAAAACTGTGAATTAACTTTTTAAAAAATTAAAACTTTTTTTTAAATGATGTCAAACATGTGTATTGTGTTTTTTTATAATTCAAAAGCAAAAAACAAATAGCTTCTACTGTTTTCAATTGGGCTCTTACTCCTTGTTGACGGGCTTTTATTTTCTTAAAAAAAATGCCCGTAACTAGTTTTTATACATGGTTAGTGATAAAGTGAAATACAAAAAGTTTTTCAAAAGATATAAATATATTTTTGTTATATTTTTTAAATTGTTACCTGTTAAACCATAAATGATTTTATTTATAGGTTTAAATAAGTTTTTTATCCTTATAAATTATCTATCTTTTGCATAGTTCTAAAAGTTGAACTAAATCTATCGGCTCAATTGGATTAATTGAAAATTGGTTGCCATTTCCTAGACCAATCTAATTGACTTCATAAATTATTGGTCAAAAAACTGGTCGAGACAGTTAACTGGCGAACTGTCGGAACTAATCGGTTTTTTTAGAGGGTTTTTGATTAAGTATTACTGATGAATGGATTTTTGTGTGGTAAAGAATTTCACAATAAATTCTTGTTGCGAGTATAGTTTCTAAACCAACAAAGAATCCTTTCATACAAAAATTTGGTTGTCACAAGTACAAACCCCTAATAAAACTAATAACCGAAGTATTTAAACCTCGGGTCATTTCTCAAGGAATTGCACGGAAGTGTGTTACTATTGGTTATGGAAAAGTATATTTTTGGGATTTTTGAGAAAGGAAACAAGAAAAGTAAATTGCAAGGGGATTTAAATGATAAAACGGTCTTGGCAAGGTTTGGTGGTCAAGGATCTCTATCCTTATCACTAACCACAACATGAGAATTGGCAATGATCATCCCATTAAATATCCTCTAATTAGTAGTAAAGAAAGTAAATGAGCTATATCAATCCAAGTCCATAAGTCCTAGCTCTCCACCAATTCAATTAGTGAGAACTAGAGTTAATGCCCCCAATCATCAATTACTTGGACATTAGTAACTCAAGAGTTCCTAAGTTACCTTACCAATCCAAGAACATAAAATCTACTCTAACATCCTTCCAAGCATTTTATCAACAACCTTGGTAGGTACAAAATAAAAGCATAGAAAATTAATAAGAGAATATTAAATCTAAACAAAATGCAACAGATGAAGAGAGAAGCAATAAACATGAAATACTTCAAATTGCATTAAAAGGGAAATTGAATCTAAAATATTTATACAATTTGCAAATAAGGAAATCACAAAGACCTAGATAACTAGAGTGCTAGAATAGTGAATGTAGAAGAGAAACTAAATTAAAGAACAATGAACGATTTGAGAAGAAATAAATCTAAAACTAAGATAAACCCTAAAAAACTAGAAGAGGGAGCCTCTCTTTCTAGAAATACATCTAAAACCTAAATTGTTAATAGTGATTGAACCCAATGCTGCCTCCACTTCCAGCCTCTAATCTGTGTTTTTCTGATATGCTGAACTTTCGCACGATCCACGCTAGGCGTGATGCACGTGTGTGCATTTTTAAACGCAAGGCAACTATGGCAAATTTTATATCATTCGAAGCCCCAGATGTTAGCTTTTCAACGCAACTAGAGCGCTGCCATTTGACCTCTGTACTCAAGAATATCGATTGAGGCGAAGAGGTCAGGGCTACAGCATTAAGATTCCTTCAATTTCTTTATTTCTTCCACTTTTTGCATGCTTCTTGTCCATCCTCAAGCCATTCCTGCCCTATAAACCCCAAAATCACTAACATACATATCAAGGCATCGAATTAATAAGAAGGATTAAAATTAGAATTAAGAGCCAAGAAGCATGTTTTCAATCATAGCACAGAATCAGGAATGAAAATGTAAAACATGCGAATTCAATGAATAAGTGTGAGATTAGTGGATAAATCCACTCAATTAAGCACAAGATAAACCGTAAAATAGAGGTTCATCTATCTCCCCACACTTAAACATTAGCATGCCCTCATGCTAAGCTCAAGAGAACCTATAAGAGAATGAAGAAGAATGGTAGAATATATGAAATGCAACCTATCTATATGAATGCAACTAAATGTGAAATGCTTTCACCTACTTGGTTAAAAATAGATAAACCTTTTCAAGAATAAATATGAATTGGATTTCACTAATTCAAATCATAAAAATGAAGTACAAATAGACTTGCAAGAAGAAGATAGCTCATGAAAGCCGGGAACGAAGAATTGAGCATCGAACCCTCACCGGAATTGTATACACTCTAATCACTCAAGTGTTTAAGGGTCGATTCTCTAAATTCTCTACTAATCTTGCTCTCTAAGGCTTGCTCTTATTCTACCAATCAACAAATAATTTGATGCACAAATACACATATCAAGAGGTCTTTTAAGGGTTGTAATGGGGTTAGGGTCAAGGTAGGATTGTATTTGGTCAAGTAGACTAAAATCTGAATCCTTGATTAACCTAAACTTACCACCTAACCTAAGACAATCCATGTAATTACAATGCAAAATCCAACTGCCCATTAACTGTGTTTACTACATATTCATGCATTCCAATTTTGAGTACAGCACATATGCATTGCTATCACCATATACTTTGGGGCATTTTGTCCCCTTTTTATTATTTGCTCTTTTTCTTTTCTTTTTCCCCTTTTTTTTTCTTTTGTTTTTCTCAGTGTATATGACTAAATTATTGAATGCAATAATATGTGCTCAACTATTATTTTGCACATTTTCACAAGAATATACAACACTCAATTCTCAAACCGAATATTTTCAATCCCAATTTCCCCACACTTAATTCGTGAGCACTCTCACTATTCTAAGCTAACCAAGGATTCAAATTAGGGACATTATTGTTTTTCGCTTAGAGTTAGTGATGAGCTAAAGTAAAGAACAAATGGGTAAAATAGGCTCAACTTTGGTTTGCAAAGGATAATGAAAAGGTAAAGGCCATATGGGTATGTAAGCTCAGTGAAAGAAGGCCTCAATCATGTAAGTGTATGCATACACCAAATAATGGAAATATAGAATTAAGCAAGGCAAAGATCACAATTATAGAGAGAACAACACACACCAAAACAAAATATTGGTTGATAAAATGCAACCAATCGAATAGGCTCAAAATCTCACTGGTTTTGTGTGTTCGAGCTCTAAACCATGTTCCAAAATAAAATTTCCTCAAACAAGTTTAACAAAAATTTAATTCAAATTAGTGAAATGCTATAAAATAATTTCTTGGAAAAGAGTTCATCACTTCAACCAAGCAGTGGTAGAATATGCATGAAATCAAACAAACATGCAAATGTAGCAACTAATTTAACAAAGAAAATATAAACATTGGTGTTGAGACAGAAAAGTAACTAACCCACGGAGATCGGTATCGACCTCCCCACACTTAAAGATTGTACCGTCCTCGGTGCATGCTGAGATGTGCAAGTGGACGGGTTGCTACAACTGATGCTTTTCACCCAAGGTTGTACAGATGGACTTGTTGGTTGCCCCATTAAGAAGCTTTCCCTTACCCTTCTCGGTGGCCATCCTGAAAGAAGAGAAAAAGGAAGAAAAGTAACCTAGAAACAAAGATAGGAAAACAAATAGAAAATGGGTGGGTTGATGCCAAATAATGAGGATCTCAACTACATGGTAGCTACAACATGCAAGTGAGAAAACAGTAGAAGCAAATGGCATATGAATAGTGCAAAAATTGCAATAATGGGGGAGAGAGTGTGGGTAATGAAAGATAATAGAAGTGCATATCAATGCAAATAGGATACAAGTATTATAAAAATTAGAATTGACTTATAATTAATAACACCCAACAGTTTAAAACAAGTCACGAAGCACCAAAATAATTCAAGAAAAGATGCAATAGTTGAATAAGAACATTTAACACCAATGGTAAAAGAAGAAATTAGAAAAGGAGATAAAAATATGAATAAAATTAAAATGCAATGAAGGAAAGTATGCAAATGCAGTACGTAAAAGGGAATAAAAGAGAATAAGGATGAGAAGAACGTGAGAAGAAAGAATTAGGATTGAGAGAAAATTAGGATTTGGGAGGAGGGTTTGAAATCTGGGCGGCGCGCTGGTTTAGTGATGCGGCGCATGCGACGCGCATGCGTACAGCACGCGGACGTGTGGGGCACGATAGGATGAAGGGACGCGTAAGCTTCCAGTGCGCGGACGCGTGCCTCAGGTTGTGCCAGTCGCGCGAGTCCAGCCTCGCGCACGCACAACTCTCTGTTCGTTGCGCGCTGGGGTCAAAGTTGCACGCGTGGATGGGCAAGTGTTAAAATGGATGTGCACGCGTCATGTACGCGTACGCGTGAGTGAATATGTGCCTCTAGCACAGTACCAGCCCCAGATCAGCACAACTCTCTGGTCAAACACAGATTTACGCCGATTTTCTCATGCATGCGGACGCGCCATAGACGCGTACGCGTGGGTCGCCAAAAGTGGAAACGACGCGCACACGTACGGTAGGCGTACGCGTGGGCTTGATTGTGCCTATAGCACGTTTCTCGCCCAGCTCCCGCGCCATTCTCTATTCAATCCACCATATTTCGCATTCATAGAGGACGCGTACGCGTACTAAGCGCTTGCGCGTCGAATGCCTCTTTTTTTTATGCAGAATGCAAGTGATGATGCAAAATGTATGCATGACACTGATAAAATTAAAACAAAATAAAACTAAGAAAGAAAAGGAACGATCATATCATGGTGGGTTGTCTTCCACATAGCACTTTTAGTTATTGTCCTTAAGTTGGATATTTGGTGAGCTCCTGGTCATGGTGGCTTGTGCTTCTACTGATCCTTGAATCCCCACCAATGTTTGTAATTCCAATAGCCTCCGAGGTCCCAAACTAGGTGCATACAACCTTCAAGCAAGTTAAAGCAAGTGACAAGTTCCCAAGAGTGTTGATTGTTGGAATGAATTTCGAGGTCCCAAACCTTGCTTTTACACCCGTCTTCTTGTTGATCATCATTTCTCCACTTGGGTGGTAAGCAGGATGATTTCTTATTGAAGCGTCCAAACAACTTCCTAGACCCATTCAATTGAGCTCTACACCAATCCTTGCACTTCAATTTGGAGCATGCAACCATATCGAACCTTGCCTGACAATGCCTACCACCAACCATCTCCCCTTTACTCTTAAAGCCACAAAGAGCTCGAAGTTGACCATCCGTCTCAAGTAAAACATATTCAAGTGGGAAAGTAAAGGTTAAGGATAAGAATTTTACCCACTTGAATGTTGTATTGGATGGTGATGGCTTTGGGAGAGGTGTTTCTAATGATCTTGCAAGCTCCACTCCCTTGTATTCTTTCTTGACAACTTCCACCTTTTTGCAGGTTTCTTAAATTTCAACCTCTTTCTCTTGGTAGCTTTCTTCCAATTCAATCTCTTCATCATTGCTTACCAAGGGCATGGGAGGTTGTGCCTTCTTTCTCTTTAATCTCCATCTCTTGATCAACTTCTTCAAAGTCTTCAACCATGATATGCCTTGAAGGTTGTACACCCTCCTCAACATCAATTTCAAACGTCGTGGAAGGAGGCTCTATGACTTGTCTTTCCCATGGAGGTTCCGCATCTTCTAAGTCTTCAACCACTTCCTCTTCTTTGATAATTTCGGCCTTCTCCACTTGCTCTAATATAAAATCAAACTCCTCCTTGATGTCACTTAGTGTAGAGTTGTCTTCAATGATGGAGCTTCTCTCTTGTTCAACCTTCACTAATTCGTCAACTACTTCATCTTCAAGGGTCTCTCCTACCTCCACATTTTGGGCCTCCTCTTGCTTCTCTTGAAGTATGTGTGTGTGAAACTGATCCATTACGTCCCTAAGATGATCTCTTCGCTATTGTTCCGGGTCAGTAGTACCATTGGGATCATGTTGCTCTTGGATTGATGGATATGGGTATTCTTGCACGGAGGGTGGTGGTGCACTAAAGCTTGAGGGTTGAATAGTGGAGGTAGAGGGCTGGTCCATGCGGGATATAAGATTTTGGATTTTAGAGGTGAGACCAATGAGAGTAGAGATAAGTGTGGTTGGAAGCTCTCTTTGCCCTTGGCGAATAACACTAAAGGTATCACCTATGGGAGCTTGGGGTGTATAGGAGGGTTCATTTGTTGGGAGAAAAGGCTCATAATATGGAGATGGTTCTTCTTGATAAGGGTGTGGAGATGGTGTATATTGAGGTGGTGGTTCTTGGGAGTAATTATGTTGGAATGGGGGTGGTTCTAAGTATGGCTCATAAGGCTCTTGGTATGGTGGGTAAGGATTAGGGTCATATGGGGGTGTGTGGTGGTAAGGGACTTGTGAGTATGGTGGTTCAAAATTATGTTGAGGAGGGGGTTCATAGGCATATGGTGGTGGTTGTTGATGCTCACCATAGCCATTATCTTGGTATGTCTCTTGGATGGGTGAAGAGAGAGACTTTTGCGTGGTCTAGAATTCAGAATAAATTCCTGTTGCAAGTATAGCTTCTAAACCAACAAAAGTCCTTTCTTACAAATGTTTTGGTTGTCACAAGTAACAAACCCCTGAATAAATTGATAACCAAAATATTTAAACCTCGGGTCGTCTTCTCAAGAAACTGCAGGGAGGTATGTTCTTATTATTGGTTATGAGTTTTGTAAACCGGGGTTTTGAAGGTAAGGAGAGAGAGTAATTTAAATGAAAATTAAAATGAATAAATAACTGTAAAATAAACTCTTGGCAAGATATGAGAAATTAGAAGTCCTATCCTAGTTATCCTTATTAATGGTGATGAGAATTGAGTTTTAATCCCACTTAGTTAGCCTTTACTAAAGCAAAGGAAGGTCAAGTGACTAATTAGTTTGATCCTCAGGTCCTAGTCAATTCCTAAGAAAGAACTAGAGTTATTGGAGTTTAATTCAATTAGCAAAAATAATAATTATCGATCACGTTGAGTTTGACAACTCATGAATTACCAATTACTTAACCAAGGCCAAAAGGGGAAAAGTAAACTTACTCGAATAAAAATGTCTTCAGATTGGAAGCAACAGCAATATAAATGAAACAAAGCAATCATAAACTAAAATACCTCAAATAACATTTATTAAGAGAATCATATGTAACATGGAAGAGTTCATAAATTAAATTGACAAAGTAATTAAAAAGGGAACATTGAACCTTATAAAGAGTTGGAATACTAACTTGAAATAATAAGAAATCCTAATCCTAAAACCTGAGAGAGAGGAGAGAACTTCTCTCTCTAAAAACTACATCTTAAACTATGAAAAGTGAATAATTGAAGACCTCCTTCTGAATGGATGCATTCCCCCACTTTATAACCTCTAATTTGTGCTTTCTGGACTTGGATCTGGGCCAAAAAGGGCTTCAGAAATCGCTGGGAGCGTTTTCTGTAATTTCTGGTGCGTGACGTCTGTCACGCGTCTACGTGGGTCACGCGGTCGCGTCATCTGGAGTTTTCCTTGTCACACGTTTGCTTCGGTCATGCGTCCGTGTCATCTGTGTTCTGCTTAAGGTGCGCGTCCGCGTCAGTCACGCGTTCGCGTCGCTGCCTTTTTGCGCTGGGTATGCGGCCGCGTCGTCCATGCATTCGCGTCGATGCCAGTTTCTTCAAAAACTCCATTTTGTGCTTTCCTTCCATTTTTGTATGTTTCCTTTCCATCCTTTAAGTCATTCCTGCCTTTAGAATATCTGAAACTACTTAACACACAAATCACGGCATCGAATGGTAATAAAGGGTAATTAAAATAAATAATTTTAAATCATAGGAAACATGTATTTCACATATATCACATAATAAGGAAGGGAAAGTAAAACCATGCAATTTACATGAATAAGTGGGTGAAGGTTTGAATAAATCTCTTGAATTGAGCATAATATATATTATAAAATATGGGTTTATCGATGGGTGCTTGGTCATAGTATGTTGGTGGAGGTTGGTGCCATGAAGGTTGTCCGTAAGCTTGAGGCTCCTCCCACCTTTGATTGTCCCATCCTTTATGCATGTTCGCAATGTAATCTCCATTTCCTACAACAAAATTAGAACCAAACTCATAGCCAAAGTTGTGAGAATTCATAGTAGCAAATAAAACAAAAACTAATGAAATAAGTCCTAAAACTAACAAAAACTAACAAACAAGTAAAAAGCAACTATTTACAATAACCAATAATAAGGCACACGTTTGCATTTCTCCGGAAACGGCGCCATTTTGATGAACGGATTTTTGTGTGGTAAAGAATTTCACAATAAATTCTCGTTGCGAGTATATTTTCTAAACCAACAAAGAATCCTTTCATACAAAAATTTGATTGTCACAAGTACAAACCCCTAATAAAACTAATAACCGAAGTATTTAAACCTCGGGTCGTCTCTCAAGGAATTGCAGGGAAGTGTGTTACTATTAGTTATGGAAAAGTATATTTTTGGGATTTTTGAGAAGGGAAACAAGAAAAGTAAATTGCAAGGGGATTTAAATGATAAAACGGTCTTGGCAAGGTTTGGTGGTCAAGGATCTCTATCCTTATCACTAACCACAACATGAGAATGGGCAAGGATCAATCCCATTAAATAATCTCTAACTAGTAGTAAAGGAAAATTAAATGAGCTATATCAATCCAGTCCATAAGTCCTAGCTCTCCACCAATTCAATTAGTGAGAATAGAGTTAATGGCTCCAATCATCAATTACTTGGACATTAGTAACTCAAGATTTCTAAGTTACCTTACCAAGCCAAGAACATAAAATCTACCCTAACATCCTTCAAGAATTTTTCAAAACTTGGTAGGTACAAAATAAAAGTATAGAAATTAATAAGAGAATATTAAATCTAAACAACCAATTGCAAATAGATGAAGAGAGAAACAATAAAACATGAAATACTTCAAATTGCATTAAAAGGAAAATTGAATCTAACATGAAGAATTCATAAACCAAATTAGCAAAATAAGGAAATCACAAAGACAACTAGATAACTAGAGTGCTAAATAGTAGAATGTAGAAAGAGAAACTAAATTAAAGGAACATTGAACCTGGATTGAGAAGAAACAAATCTAAAACTAAGATAAAACCTAAAAAAAAGAGAGAGAGCCTCTCTCTCTAGAAACTACATCTAAAATCTAAATTGTGATAATGATTGAATCTCCAATTCTGTTCCACTCCTAGCCTCTAATCTGTATTTTTCGGGCTTGAAATTGGGCCAAAAACAGCCCAGAAATCGCCCCCACCAATTTCTGATACGCTGAACTTTTGCACGATCCATGTGTACGTATGATGCACGCGTGCGCACCCTTAAACTCCAGGAAAATATTGCAAATTTATATCATTTCGAAGCTCCGGATGTTAGCTTTCCAACGCAACTAGAACCGTTTCATTTGGATCTCTGTAGCTCAAGTTATGATCGATTTAGTAGAAGAAGTCAGGTTGACAGCATTAGCAATTCCTTCAATTTCTTGTATTCCTTCCAATTTTGCATGCTTCCTTTCCATCCTCTAAGCCTTTCCTGCCCTTTAAACCCTGAAATCACTTAACACACATATCAAGGCATCGAATGGTAATAAGAGAGGATTAAAATTAGCAAATATTTAAGGCCAAAGAAGCATGTTTTCAATCATAACACAGAATCAGGAATGAAAATGTAAAACATGCGAATTCAATGAATAAGTGTGAGATTAGTGGATAAAATCCACTCAATTAAGCCCAAGATGAACCGTAAAATATAGGTTTATCAATTACTCTTCAAAACAGCAACGTTTTACTTTTTTTAAAAACCCTAAAACCCATGACCCCCATGCCCCAACGCAGCAGTCGCACTCTCACCCCTCTCCTCTCTGAAATTTTGAAATTGGAAGAACAATAAACTCAAAAAAGAATCCTAGCCACCTAGTCCAGCCGCCCACAGCCACCTCAGCCACCGCAGCCGCCGCAATTCGGCAGCCCCGTCGCATGTACAGGAATCGCGGGTTGAAGCTCCGTCGCCATCTCAGGAGCTGTGTCGCCATCGTAAGAAGCTCCGTCGCCGTCCTACGAAGCTGTGTCGCCGTCATAAGAAGCTCCCTCGCCGTCGTGTGGAAGCTCCGTAGCCGTCGCCGTCTCCTCTGTTCGAGCTCGCTCTCTTTGTGTTCGCTGTCTCCGCTGTCGTCGCCGTCATTCCCCCCTCCCCTTCCACCTGCCTGCTGGTAAGCAGTAAGCACTGTGACTTGGAATTATTTTTGTCGGTTTTAGTGTTTTACTGTTGTTTGAAATAGATTTGTTGAGTAGCTAAATTTTGTTTATTGAGTTGATTTTGTTTGCTAGAGTTAATTTTGTTCATGATTCTGTCAAATTTGTTTGCTGGGTTAATTTTGTTCATGATTTTTGTGAACTGGATTTTGCTAATTTTGTTCATGATTCTGTCAAATTTGTTTGCTGAGTTAATTTTGTTTGCTTGAATTAATTTTGTTCATGATTCTATAATGTTGGATCATATTATATATGGTAATTTTTTAATTTGTAAAAATTAGATGGTATTATTAATATTGTATGTTATGAAATTTGAAACTCTCTTCTTTTTGATAAAATATTTTGCGAGGTTAATGTAAGTATGAAAAAATAAAGATATGTTAAACGTAAACATTAAGTGATTTAATTTTATTTATAGAAATGAAGTTATCTTTTCTCCATCTACTACCACAAGATAATTTGAGTCTTATATGTCTAACATAAACACATCAATTATGGGTTCAAAACTTCAAATAATAGTATAATTGCTTAAGAAATTAATAAAAAAAAATTGTATAGACATGAATATAATAATGAAAATGTGTACATGCCTTCGTTATGCATTTAGCATTGTCTACAATGCACATTATCCTACTATCTGCCAAAGAAAGTGCCTTGTTTGATATTATGTCCATGATTTCCTTTTTCTCCATTTTTGCAACAAGATTTGGATCAAACTTCGCAAAAACTTCTCTGTGCCAAACACACAATAATAATCTAATTACTATATATACCCATATGTATTTTTAATTTTTTACCCACTAGGTGTGTTCTGGTTGTTTTTAGTTATGAATTTTGATGTTTAAAGTTGTTGTGAATTTTTAATATTAAATTATGAATAATTTATTATATAAAATTGTGAAATTTTAAATTTTATTAAGTTAGAAATTATTAAATTTATATATTTAATTAAACCACTTGAACCCTGGTCGAACCAATAAATTATTAAACCAATGATTTTACCTGTTTATTGACCGGTCCGATTTTCGCAACCTTGATTTTTTGTTTAGTCCTTAAAAATATCACTGAAAAAGATATTTTAACAAACAAGAAAAGAAAAAATATTTTTAAATATTTGCGTTTTAAAATAAAAAAATATAATTAAAAAACTAGATGTTTTCTTCAAAAACCCTACAAGAACCCTAATACCACAGCATGTGTTGCAAAACACCATAACTAACTCGACAAGGGTGCTTTCTCTTCTTTCTCCTACTCTCCCAATCGGCTTTTTGATGCGTGAGCATCTTTCCTATCTTTTCCTAGTGAATTTGCATTTAAATTATTGAGTTTAATCAAGAATTAATTATCTTTTAGCCACTATGGATGCTACTTTGAGTCTTGTGCAATTCTGTTTATTTTAGGTAGCATTCAGCTAGATTTGATGGAGTTTCTGCAGAAGAAGAGATGAAGGCGAATGATGTTGTCAACCCTGACCTCTCTGCACTCAAACCTAAATAACTTGAGCTACAGAGGTCCAATGGACATGATTTTAATGGTGTTAGAAAACTAACTTCGAGAGCTTTCCAACGATATATGATAGTCCATACTTCTTCTCTGAACTCGCTGCCAAGGCTGCACCTAACTTGAG
The DNA here is from genome assembly GCA_003063285.2 of Arachis monticola. NCBI lineage: Eukaryota > Viridiplantae > Streptophyta > Magnoliopsida > Fabales > Fabaceae > Arachis > Arachis monticola. The sequence continues at coordinate 15,835 of QBTX01001790.1, forward strand.
GTTTCTCAAGTTACGCGCAAGACACAACAACAATACGCGAGATTGGTCCTGCCCACTTCAAGTTAGGCGCACTAAAGCCCAAGTTAGGCAAAGCTTCACTCAACTAAACTCCAATTCATGCTGCCAAGCCCAAGTTAGGCGTGGATCCTAGTGAAGCCAAGTGGTCCCCATCCATCAATTGAAGATTTGCTGATTGCTATAATTAATTCTAATTTAAATTCAAATTTTAAAAATAGGAAAAGATATTATTTTAGTTTTAAAGATAGATTTTAAATTTATTAGGATTAGTTATAAAAGGGGGAAACTTTCCTTCCCTAGGGGATTCAGATCCATCAGATTGGAACTCAGTACATTTTACCTGAATCCTTATTTTCTCCTTTCTATGAGCAACTAAACCTCAATTGTTAATGTTAAGAGCTCTATCTATTGTATGTATTGATTTTATTATTTCTCTATTTTAATTCATATCTTGATTTATATTTAAGAATTGTTTTCATTCTTTATTTTATGAATTTGGGTGGAATGGAAGTATGACCCTCTTTCTATTTGAGTTCTTCTATAACTTGGAAAAGCTCTTTACTTGAACAACAGCTTGAAAAAAAATTCTCCTAAATTTTAATTATCTGGATTTAACGGGATATGTAACATATAATCCTTTTATTTTTGGGTAATTAGAGTTTTTGTGGCATATAAATTGGAATTTGATCATCACCCTCTAAAATCCATCAAGAACCTGGAGATTCAAATGGGTCAATTAGCCACAAAAGTTAATGAAATTGATCAGAGAACCACTAATAGCCTTCCTGGTAACACAATTCCAAATCCAAGAGAGGAATGCAAGGCTATCACCGTAATAAGTGAACAAGTGGCAAGTACGGAAGCACAAGTTATGCAGGAAACCAGAGCCTCRATTAGAAACTTAGAGGTGCTAGTGGGCCAACTGAGCAAGCAAATACTTGAGAGATCTGCAAGTACATTTCAAGGGTTAATCTGTGGTTAGAAATAACCGCACCACGGTGACTTAACAGCAATTATAGGTTCTTCTCTCTTCATTTCCGCTCTCTGACTCTGCTTTCTTTTCCCTTTCAGAATCTCGTCCTCTGTTTAATGTTTCTCCTTATTTGGGTTTCTTCTTCTTCTTCCTGTTTGTGTTGGCTGTTCACTGGTGATTAAGTTTAATTAGGATTTGACGATGTTAACTGCATGTTATGTTTTACTTTTACTTAGACTATGGAGGCGATTATGATGATGAATGGTTCTGACAGTATACGATTTCTTGTTTTTTAACATTTGTATATGTCATATATAGATACAGAATGATGTTTCGTGTGTTTGTCCAAATAGCTCTTGATAACGTGCCATCTTGCATGTTGAATAGTTGATACTTGTTATGATACTGGTGTTTATTGTGGATGAACTTTGATGTGATGCAGTTATAAATTTATTTAGTTTCAGCAATGTTGTCATCATCCAAAGACGAGTCAATGTCCAAGATGGAAGAACAAGAGAATCAGAATAAAGAAATGAAGCATGAAAATGGAGTGCTTGATTACATAATGAGCTTGAAAAGTGTGCCAACAAAACTCCCTCCACATCTTGAGCTTCTCAGGACCCGGGTCCACTGCAACAACGATGCTCCTCAGCATGTAAAACCTTGCTATCTCTATGTTCATTTTTTATTTTAGTCTGTTTTTTTCTTATTGTTCTCTCAAATCCAGTTTGTAATTTTATTATTTTGGAATTTGTGTTCTGTGTTTGTATGATAGGTGTTAATGAGTTTCAATGAAAACTTGTAGTTTTTTTTCAGCTTATTTCACATTTTGAGTGATTAAGTAATAAGTATATGCTGGTTCTAAATTTTCTTTTCTTTTTTTTTATCGGTTGCTTGCTATTTATGTTTTCCTATGTTGATGTTTGTAGACAGATACCATACAGTATTCTGGTGCTTATCCAGCATTAGGTGTTGATAATAGCTTGCGATTAGATAATTTCAGTCAAAATTTCAAAGTTGAAGTGAAGCGGCTCACAGATGATGACATAGAGTTTGATATGATTGGTATTGATCATTCACTTGCCAATGCATTTCGAAGAATCCTTATAGCAGAGGTGAAATGTTTATTTAATACTTTCCACAATATTTATAATCAGTATGTCAGACTTGTTTATCTTAAATATTGCATCATTTATAGTCCATTTTGAAGTTCTTTGGTACATTTGGTTGGAATAAAAGGGTCCTTAATGATTCTTTTTTAATGCTGTTGATGTCCTCTCTAGTCGATATTAAGAGGGATTTGCATCCATTGTTACATAGTGTACCCATGTAGGTCTTAGCTAACTCTCTCATATTTATTTGTGGATTTCATATCCTCATCTTTATGCTATCTCCTCAATGAAATTTCTTTTTCTAATACAAAAAGTATTTATTTAATTTTTTTCATAATCTCATAGCCAAATATTACGTTCAAAGAGTTGAAGGATGAATTCCAAATGCTTATTGTTTCTCTTTTTTCTTGGTTGATGATGTCAAAAACAGGGATATGTTACTTTGCTTTGATGCTTTAGCCAAACAAAAATTTCTTTGATAAAATGTGGACCAGAATTACCCCTAGGAGTGTATAACATCTTCTGGCTGTGTTATTTTCACCTTGATGTGTTGGCCTTTCATATTGTCTTTCTCTCCAATTTTATGTTTTGCCAATAATAGTTTGATGGAGATTATCAAATTCTGACGTGATGGTTATAAATTTAGGTACCAACAATGGCTATTGAAAGATTTTACATTGCAAACAATACATTACTTATACAAGATGAAGTTCTATCCCATAGATTAGGCCTCATACCAATCAGTGCTGATCCCAGGCTATTTGAATATCCAGGTCTAATTTCTATGTTGTCACCAAATTTGTTTTTGATTACGTAAATATCTTTCTTGTGTGATAGATAAAATTCTATATAGGTTGTTTTTCCGTTTGTGTAGATCTCGTAATATGGCAGACTTGAATTTGTCTCCTTTTTTTGGTTGTGAATAGATAATGCTGGGGATAATAGGAATGAAAAGAATACCATTGTCTTCAAACTACATGTTGCTTGCTATAAAGGATAGCCACGTATGACCGGTAAACGAGTCTGGCTCTTGCTTGATATTCAAATGTTGCATTTAATTTTATTTGGCTATTTTAACTTTAATCATATTAGCAATCTTTCTTGTTTGATGATGTTACAAAATGCAGCGAGATCAGATCAACTAAAGTGGTTACCTAATGGGAGTGAGTGATAAACCCATATTTTATGATGTATTTCATGCTCAATTTAAGTGATTTATTCAATCCTTCACCCACTTATCCATGTAAATTGTATGGTTTTACTTTCCCTTTCTTATTATGTGATATATGTGAAAAACATGTTTCCTATGCTTTAAAAATATCAATTTTAATTACCCTTTATTACCATTCGATGCCGTGATTTGTGTGTTAAGTATTTTAGATCTCTTAAGGCAGGAATGGCTTAGAGGATAGAAAGGAAACATACAAAAATGGAAGGAAAGCACAAAAATGGAGTCTTGAAGAAAAAAGGTAGCGACGCGAACGCATGGACGACGCAGCTGCGTGCCTAGTGCGAAAAGGCAGCGACGCGAACGTGTGACTAACGCTGACGCGTGCCTTGAGCAGAACACAAATGACGCGTACGCATGACCGAAGCGAACGCGTGACAAGGAAAACTCCCAGATGACGCGACCGCGTGACCTACGCGGACGCGTGACAGACGCCACGTGCAGAAACTGCAGAAAACGCCCCTAGCAATTTCTAAAACCCTTTTTGCCCAGATCCAAGTCCAGAAAACATAGATTAGAAGTTATAAAGTGGGGGAATGCATCCATTCATGAGGAGATCTTCCAATTATTCACCTTTTATAGTTTAGATGTAGTTTTTAGTGAGAGAGGTTCTCTCCTCTCTCTTAGGATTAGGATTAGGATTTCTTTCAATTTTAGGACCGCTTATCTTCATTACAGGTTCAATGTTCTTTTAATCTGATTTATCTTTTACTTTCATTTATTCTAGTGCTTTGATTTGTCTATCTCTCTGTTTAATTACTTATGTTGCCAAATTGGCTTATGAACCCTTCATGTTAGGATTTTCTATTTAATATAATTTGAGGTATTTTAGAATTATGATTGCTTTTCTTTATTTATATAAATAATTTAGATTTTTCCCTTTTAGCTTTGGTTGATTAATTGGTAACTCTTGAGTTGTCAAACTCATCGTGATTGATAATTGTTATTTTTGCTAATTGAATTGAATTCTACTAACTCTAGCCCTTCCTTAGGAGTTGGCTAGGACTTGAGGATCTAACTAATTAGTCCACTTGACTTTCCTTTGCTTTAGTAATGGTTAACTAAGTGGGATTAAAACTCAATTCTTATCACCATCGATAAGGATAACTAGGATAGGACTTCCAAATTTTCGTACCTTGCCAAGAGTTTTATTAGATATTAATTTATTAAATCCTACAATTTATTTTCCTTGTTCAACCCTTTTAAAACCCAAAATTCCACCTTTTCCATACCTAATGATAAGTCATACCTCCCTGCAATTCATTAAGAAGACGACCCGAGGTTTGAATACTTCGGTTTATAAATTTTGTTGGGTTTGTTACTTGTGACAACCAAACGTTTGTACGAAAGAAATTCTTGTCGGTCTAGAAGCTATACTTACAACGCGAATTTATTTGCAAAAGAATTCTAGATCACGCGAGAGTTTCGCTCGTCAAAATGGCACCGTTGCCGGGGAATTGCAAATGTGTGCCTTATTATTGGTTATTGTAAATATTTTTCTTTTACTTGTTTATTTGTTTTTGTTTTTCCCTTTTATTTCTATTAGCTATTATGAATTCTCACCCCTCTCGCTTTGAGTTTGGTTCTAACTTTGTTGAAAGGAGTGGAAGCTATAACAGGAATATGCATCAAGGTCTAAGGAATCAAAGATGGATGGAGCCAAGAGGATCTGATCAACCCTTTAGGCAACAACATCCTCCAAGATATCATGGGCAAGGATCACTCTACAATGCATACCAAGCTGATAGATATGGTGGACCCCCTTGTAATTAACAACAAGCCCCACCCTGTGCTTATAGATCATCCTCTCAACATAGCTTTGAACCACCACACTAACAAGTTCCTTTTCACCATTCATCACCTTATGACCCTTATCCACCACAATTCCAATCCAATTACTCCCAATAACAACCACATTCTTATTATGAACCCTCTCCCCCAACCAATGAACTCTCATATCCATCCCATTCTCCAATGCATGACAAAATTCGTATTCTTCTTCAAGGGCAAGCGAAGATGCAAAGGGACATATTGGAACTCACTACTGCCTTAACCGAGGTAGTAAATAAATTAGCTTTCCAACATCTGAGCACTCAAAGTACTCCCATGGCTACATGTGGAGAATCAAAAGAAGAGCGTAGCATGAAGGAGACACTAGAAACTTCGGTGGACAATGAGGAGCATGGCTTTGCATTGGAACAAGTGGAGGAAGCCATAATAGTTGTAGAGGAAGAAGTGGTTGAAGATTTAGGAGATGCTGAACCTCCATGGGAATCGAGAACTGTAAAGGATTCCGCTGAGAAGTTCGAAATTGATGCCAAGGAGGATAGTGCAAAACCTCCAATGCATATACCTTGTGAAAAATTGGACGGAACAGACCAAGAAATTGATTCCATAGGCAGTGATGATCATGAATCAAGCTCTCCTAGTCACGAACTTACATCCGCAACTGAACTCTTTGAGCCTGAAGAACCTTATCCAAGTGAATACGAAGATGATGTCGAGGTAGATTTCTCTCGGCCTCCAACTTATGACTTAAGTGACGAGGAAGACATAGAAGACTTTGATCAAGACGCAGTTGCAGTTGAAGAGTTTTGCAAAGAAGTGAAGGAATTCACAGAAGAATACAAGGGAGTAAAGCTTACAGAACCACTGGAAACACCTATCCCAAGGCCATTACCACCTAATACAAGCTTCAAGTGGGTACAATCCTTAACCTTTATCTTTACTTTTCCACTTGAATATGGTTTGCTTGAAATAGATGGCCAGCTTAGAGCTCTCTGCGGCTTTAAGAGTAAGAGGGAAATGGCTCGTAGTCAGAGCTGGTGTGCAAGATTCAATAGGGTTCCATGCTTTAATTCGAAGTGCAAGGATTGGTATCAAGTTCAATTGAATGGGTCTCGGAAGGCGTTTGGTCATCTTAGTGAGAATACAATTTCTAAACCACCCGGATGGAAGAATATAGGTCAAGACAAAGGCGGATTTAAAATCAAAGTTTGGGATCCTGGAATCTATTCTGACATTCGTCACCCCGGGAGCCTGAGAATCTGTTTGAAGCTGCTCAAAAGCTTTACATGCCTAGTTTGGGACCCCGGAGGRTYRTGGKATRKCAAACATTGGTGGAGATTRCTGGATGAYTTRAAGCARAAGCCACCATAACAGGYAGCTCARCAAATGTCCAACTTAAGGACTTTAACTAAAAGTGCTAGGTGGGAGACAACCCACCATGGTATGATCGTTTCTTTTTCAATTTTATTTCATGTTGTTTATTTTTATTTTTATTTTATTTTATTTTCATTGAAACTGGAAGTATTCATAGCATCTACATTAGCACTGTATATTGCATAATGCATAATTCCAAAAAAAAAGAGATCACCCACACGAGCGCGCAGGTCACGCGTGGGCGTGAAATGGAAATCGGCGTAACGATCCAACGCCCAGAAAGTTTAGCACAAAACGGCCCACGCGTTCGCGTCCCTGACGCGAACATGTCACTTGCAAAACAATCATCCCACACGAAAGCTTGAGTGACGCGTCCGCGTCGCATGGATATAATGGCCCCCTAAATGGAGACAGAGAGTTGCGCTGAAACGACGCTGGAAGTGTGCGTCTAGCACAATTTTCAGCGACGCGGTCGCGTGCCTCACGCATCCACGTCACCCATCTTTTACCCAACCCATGCGATTGCGTCAATCACGCGACCGCGTCGAACCCATTTCACCCTAGTCACGCGATCGCGTGCTCCACCCGTTCGCGTGGACTCAAAATCACTAACCCCCTTACCCACGCGAAACCCTACCCGTGGCGCCCCCGTACCCCCCTTTTCTTCTTCTCTTCTCTGCAACCACCCCCTCCTCTGCAACCACCACCACCGCGCCCAACCACTGCAACCACCCAGACCCGACCGGCACACCACCGCAACCACCTAGACCCGCCGCAACCCCCCTCTCTTCTTTCTCCCCTTCTTCCCTTCCCGCTCACCCACCGCCGCCTTCCTCCGCCACTGCCCCCCACAGCGGCCAACCTCAGACCGCCGCCTCCCACCACCGACCACCACCACAGCATCACCATCCTCGCCCCCTTCTTCCTTCCTTCACCCCTCACCCAACCCCAACCTCCACCCCAACCATGCTCCACCACCGCGCCGCCGTGCTCCCTCCCAGCATCGCCGCATCACCACCACCATCTCTCTGCCCTCATCTCTGTTCCATACATTTGTACTTCTACACACCAGGTTCCGCCATACTGCGATTCCTCTTTTCGATTCCTTAGTTAGTTTTTCAATTTTTGTTCAGAATAGGATAGTTAGAGATGCATGTTTGTAGTGGATTTTAGGTGGTTAGGTAGCTAGGATGTGGTTAGTGGATTTAGGCCTGATAATTGCGCCGTTCTTGCTACTTTTTTTATCTATTTTGCAATCCTGATTTTGCTGTGATGATCATATTGTTCATACATTGTTCTTCCATGTTTCTTGCTGCTGTTACACTGCTCTTTCATTTGTGTCTATTTGCAGCTTTATTTAAATTCATATGAACTGATTTTTTCTGTTGTTTATTACCCGGGAACATCTAATTTTAGCCGGAATGCTGCCCAATTTTCTGCAAATTGTTTCATTTTCAGTCATGTATTGGTTTTGGCAATTTTGCATTTTGCATTACTTACCTATAACCAAACCAATTCATGAATGCACGGGCTCACGTTCTTATTCCTTTCGATTCCCTGGTTAATAACTTGCATTATTGATGATTTCATTTTAATTTTAGCTACTTCGGTATCTATATGAATTATCATCAATAACCTGATATCCTTGCTTGACTATGAGTTGATTATTCTTTAAACTTGTGAAATTTATTGTTAACTAGGAAACCATTATCATGCCCCCTACTTTAACTTCCTTTTTACTAACTCACTGCTTTCACTTTCTAACTTCCTTTTCACCTATTCCCACTTTTAACTCTCTAACTTCTCTTTTTGCTTTTTAACTAACTACTTTAACTTTCTAACTCAAGGCATGACTATTGTTTTTCCTGGTGTGCAGAAACTCCACCGTTGAAAATACATAAGTGAAAGGTTCAGGCATGGCCGAATGGCCAGCCCCCTGAATGATCAAAAAGACCGAATGATCAAAGACTAAACAGTCAAAAGATTAAACTGTCAAAAGATGATGTCTAATACAATAGTAAATTATCCTATTTATACTAGACTAGCTACTAGGGTTTACATGAGTAAGTAATTGATGCATAAATCCACTTCCGGGGCCCACTTGGTGTATGAAAAAAAAGAAAGAGAAGAGATATGCCCGAATGGCCAGCCCCCTGAATGATCAAAAAGACCGAATGATCAAAGACTAAACAGTCAAAAATTAAACTGTCAAAAGATGATGTCAATACAATAGTAAATTATCCTATTTTACTAGAGCCAGCTACTAGGGTTTACATGAGTAAGTAATTGATGCATAAATCCACTTCCGGGGCCCACTTGGGTATGCTTGGGCTGAGCTTGATCTATCCACGAGCTGAGCTTCTCTTGGAGTTGAACTCCAAGTTATAAGTGTTTTGGGCGTTCAACTCCGGATCATGACGTGTTTTGGCGTTTAACTCCAGACAGCAGCATGTACTTGGCGTTCAAGCCAAGTTACGTCGTCAATTTCCGAATAAATAAAGTATGAACTATTATATATTGCTGGAAAGCTCTGGATGTCTACTTTCAATGCTCGTTAGAGCGCGCCATTTGGAGTTTCTGTAGCTCCAGAAAATATTTTGAGTGCAGGGAGGCAGATTCCAACACATCAGCAAGTCCTTTTGTCAGCCTTTTTCAGAGTTTTGCTCAAGTCCCTCAATTTCAGCCAGAAATTATCCTGAAATTACAGAAAACACACAAACTCATAGTAAAGTCCAGAAAATGTGAATTTAACAATAAAACTAATGAAAACATCCCTAAAAGTAGTTACTCTAAAAACTACCTAAAAAAATGCCAAAAGCGTATAAATTAATCCGCTCATCAAAGCATCAACCTCCCATGTCCCTTGGTAAGTCAATGAGAATAGATTGAATTGNGAGGGATGCTGAGCAAGAAATCTGAATTTCAGGGCTGACAAAGGACTGCTGATGCTGTTGATTCGCACCTCCCTGAGCCCACTCAGAAGTGGCACTCTTTCTGAGCTCATAAACTTCGAATGGCGCGTCCTTTTCATTGCGTTGGAAAGTAAACAGCCTGGGCTTTCCCAGCAATATATATAACTGCCATACTTTGTCAACGATAGACGACGTCAAACAGGCGTTCAACGCCAGGTTCTCGTGCCCCAACTTCTTGGCGTCCAGTGCCCAAAAAGGAGTAATAAGTTGGCGTTCAATTGCCAGAATGGATCCAATACTCTGGCGTTGAACGCCCAAACAGCCTTATGCACGTGAATTGCGTAAGTCACAGCCCCAGCACACACCAAAGTGGGCCCAGAATTGGATCTCTGCACCATCTATCATAGTTTTTTTTTTTTTTCTTTTTATTTTCTACTAGTTTATAGTTTTATCATCATATCCTTTTCAAAATCTCCTAACCACTTTCTCTCCCCTCACTTTTTCGAAAATCTTTCACTCATTTTTATTTATTTTATTTTGATTTATTTTGTTTCCGAAATAAATAAATAAATAAATAAATAAAAATATTTTTTCTATTTTACATCATCTCCCTTTCTCCATCATGGACCTAAGCGGAAGTGAACAGTCCAGGAGGACTCTGGGGTCATATTCTAACCCCTCTACTACTTCATATGGGAGTAGTATCTGTATACCCTCCATTGGAGTCAGTAGTTTTGAGTTGAATCCTCAGCTCATTATCATGGTGCAGCAAAGTTGCCAGCATTCCGGTCTTCCACAGGAAGAACCTACAGAGTTTCTGGCACAGTTTCTATAGATTACTGACACAGTACATGATAAGGAGGTAGATCAGGATGTCTATAGATTATTACTATTTCCATTTGCTGTAAAAGATCAAGCTAAGAGGTGGTTGAATAACCAACCTAAAGCCAGCATAAGGACATGGAAACAGCTGACAGAAAAATTCCTGAATCAATACTTTCCTCCAAAAAGGATGACACAGCTAAGGCTGGACATCCAAGGCTTTAAACAAGGAGATAATGAATCTCTTTATGATGCCTGGGAGAGATATAGAGTGATGCTACGAAAATGCCTCTCTGAAATGTTTTCAGAATGGGTTCAGTTAGACATCTTCTACTATGGGCTTACAGAAGGAGCTCAGATGTCTTTAGATTACTCAGCTGGTGGATCTATCCACATGAGAAAGACAATTGAAGAGGCTCAAGAGCTCATTGATACAGTTGCCAGGAATCAGCATCTGTATCTAAACAGTGACCCTTCCATGAAAGAAGAGGTTAAAACAGTAACTGCTGAACTCAGTCCTGTAAAACAAGCTGCTGAATTCAATCAGCAATTGGACTTTCTAACAAGGCAGCTAGCCGAATTTAAAGATAGGCTACAAGAGACAAGAATGGCCAATATACATATGGAAGAACAGTTTAGGCAAACAAAGCAGCAGCTNCTTGGGCTGAGCTTGATCTATCCACGAGCTGAGGCTTCTCTTGGAGTTGAACTCCAAAGTTATAACGTGTTTTGGGCGTTCAACTCCGGATCATGACGTGTTTTGGCGTTTAACTCCAGACAGCAGCATGTACTTGGCGTTCAATGCCAAGTTTACGTCGTCAATTTCCGAATAAAGTAAAGTATGAACTATTATATATTGCTGGAAAGCTCTTGATGTCTACTTTCAAATGCCGTTGAGAGCGCGCCATTTGGAGTTCTGTAGCTCCAGAAAATCCATTTTGAGTGCAGGGAGGGCAGATCCAAAACATCAGCAGTCCTTTTGTCAGCCTTTTTCAGAGTTTTGCTCAAGTCCCTCAATTTCAGCCAGAAATTATCTGAAATTACAGAAAAACACACAAACTCATAGTAAAGTCCAGAAAATGTGAAATTTAACATAAAAACTAATGAAAACATCCCTAAAAGTAGCTTGAACTTACTAAAACTACCTAAAAACAATGCCAAAAAGCGTATAATTATCCGCTCATCCAACACCAAACTTAAATTGTTGCTTGTCCCCAGCAACTGAAAATCATTAGGATAAAAAGAAGAGAATATACTGAATCAAAAAAAAAAAAAAATGATATATTAATTTTATTTAGATGAGCGGGACTTGTAGCTTTTTGCTTCTGAATAGTTTGGCATCTCACTTTTTCCTTTGAAGTTTAGGAATGATTGGCTTCTCTAGGAACTTAGATTTCGGATAGTGTTATTGACTTTTCTAGTTAAGCATGTTGATTCTTGAACACAGCTACTTTATGAGTCTTGGCCGTGGCCCTAAGCTTTTGTTTTCCAGTATTACCACCGGATACATAAATGCCACAGACACATGACTGGGTGAACCTTTTTCAGATTGGACTCAGCTTTGCTAGAGTCCCCAATTAGAGGTGTTCAGAGATCTTAAGCACACTCTTTTGCTTTGGATCACGACTTTATCATCTCTTTTACACTTGGACCTGCATGCCACAGCACATGGTTAGGGACAACTTGATTTAGCCGCTTAGGCCTGGATTTTATTTCCTTGGGCCCTCCTATCCATTGATGCTCAAAGCCTTGGATCCTTTTTTACCCTTTCCTTTTGGTTTTAAGGCTATGGCTTTTTCTGCTTGCTTTTTTCTTTTTCTTTCTATTTTTTTTGCTAATTTTCTTTTTTTTTGCAAGCTTTTTTTTTTCATTGCTTTTTCTTGCTTCAAGAATCAATTTCATGAATTTTTTTTTTTTTTCTTTTCATCATTCTTTAAGGGCCAACAATTTTAACATTCATAAACAACAAGATCAAAAAGACATATGCACTGTTCAAGCATTCATTCAGAAAACAAAAGTATTGTCACCACATCAATATAATTAAATTAAATTCAAGGACAATTTTCGAAATTCATGTACTTCTTGTTCTTTTGAATTAAAAATTTTTCCATTTAAGAGAGGTGAAGGATTCATGGAATTATTCAACTTTAAGACATAGTTACAACTATATCATGAAGTAGAGACAACAAAACATAGATAACATAACAACATAAAAACTGAAAAGCAAAAAGAAATAAGAAAAGGAATGAATCCACCTTTAAGTGGCGTCTTCTTCTTGAAGAACCAACAATGTCTTAAGCTCTTCTATGTCCCTTCCTTGCCTTTGTTGCCCCTCCCTCATTGCTCTTTGATCTTCTCTTATTTTTTGGAGAATGATGAAGTGCTCATGATGTTCCACCCTTATTGTTCCACATTGTGCTCAAATCTTCTAAGGAAGTGTTGAGTTTTTCCAATAGTTGTTGGGAGGAAGTGCATCCCTTGAGGCATCTCAGGGATTTCTTGATGATGAGCTTCCTCATGCATCTCTTGAGAACCATGAAGGTCTCTCTTGCTTGCTCTCATCCTCTTCTTGGTGATGGGCTTATCCTCTTCAATGGAGATGTCTCCTTCTATAATAACTCCATCTGAGTAACATAGATGGCAAATAAGGTGAGGAAAAGCTAGCCGTTGCCATGGTGGAGCTTGTCAGCTATTTTGTCGATTTCATTGGAGATGACCTCATGAACTTCTACTTCCTCTCTAATCATGATGCTATGAATCATGATGGCCCGATCCACAGTAACTTCAGATCGGTTGCTAGTGGGAATGATGGAGCGTTGAATGAACTCCAACCATCCTCTAGCACAGGCTTGAGGTCCAGTCTTCTTAGTTGGACTGGCTTGCCTTTGGAGTCTCTCTTCCATTGAGCTCCTTCACACATATGTCCGTAAGGACTTGGTCCAACCTTTGATTAAAGTTGACCCTTCTAGTGTAGGGGCGTTCATCTCCTTGCATCATGGGCAAGTGGAATGCCAATCTCACATCTCCGGACTAAAAATCTAAGTATTTCCCCCGAACCATTGTGAATAATTCTTTGGACTCGGGTCATACTTTGATCATGTTCCTAGTGATCCATGCATTGGCATAGAACTCTTGAACCATTAAGATTTTGACTTGTTGCAGGGTTGGATTAGGACTTCCCAACCTCTTCTTCGGATTTCATGTTGGATCTCCGGATACTCATTTTCTTGAGCTTGAAAGGGACTTCGGGGATCACCTTCTCTTTGCCACAACATCATAGAAGTGGTCTGATGCTCTTGGAGATGAATCTTTCCATCTCCCATGACTCGGAGGTGGAAGCTTTTTGTCTTCCCTTTTTTCCTTTTCTAGAGGATTCTCCGGCCTTAGTGCCATTTATGGTAATGGAAAAACAAAAAGCTTTGCTTTACCACACCAAACTTAATATTTGCTCGCCCCCGAGCAAGAGAAGAAAGAAGAGAGAAGAAGAAGAAGAAGAAATGGAGGAGAGTGAGGGAGATGGATTCGGCAAGGTATAGTAGAGGGGGGTAGTGTTGTGTGAAAAGAAAGTAGAATAGAGAGGGTATATATAGGGAAGGGAGAGGGGTATGTTCGGCCATTTAGGGTAGGATTGGGTGGGAAAATGTTTTTGAATTTTGAAGGTAGGTGGGTTTATGGGGAAGAGTGGATGGATGTGAGTGTGATAAGTGATTGGGAAGAGAGATTGAGGTGATTGTGAAGGGTTTTTGGGAAGTGTGACATGGGGAAGAGTAATCACAAAAATAGGATTAGTAGGTAAGGTGGGAATATACTAGGTGGGGATCCTGTGGGTCACAGATCCTGAGTGTGTCAAGGAATTCCATCCCTGCACCAATAGGCATGTAAAATGCCTTTGCACATCATTCTGGGCGTTTAAACGCCGAGTGGTGCACTTTCTGGGCGTTCAACGCCCATGTTAAAGCATGTTTCTGGCGTTGAACGCCAGTTTCATGCTTTTTACTGGCGTTCAGCGCCAGCTTTCTTCTAGGCACACTTCTGGCGTTCAGCGCCAGAATGTGCTTGTTTCTGGCATTCGCGCCAGATCATGCTCTTTCTGGCGTTGAACGCCAGCCAGATGCTCCTTACTGGCGTTGAAACGCCAACCTGTGCTTCCTCCAGGGTGTGATTTTTCTTCTGCTTTTTTGATTGAAGAAAGCTACCAAGAGGAAGAGGTTGAAATTGAAGAAGCTTGCAAAGAGGTGAAAGTTGTCAAGAAAGAACACAAGGGAGTGGAGCTTGCAAGATCACTAGAAACCCCCTCTCCCAAAGCCATTACCATCCAATACAATATTCAAGTGGGTAAAATTCTTATCCTCGACCTTTACTTTCCCACTTGAATATGGTTTACTTGAGATGGATGGTCAACTTAGAGCTCTTTGTAGCTTTAAGAGTAAGAGGGAGATGGTTAGTGGTAGGAGTTATCATGCAAGGTTCAATATGGTTGCGTTCTCCAAGTTGAAGTGCAAGGATTGGTGTAGAGGTCGATATAATGGGTCTAGGAAGTCGTTTGGGTACTTCATTGAGAATTCAAAATTCTTGCCACCCAGTTGAAACAATGATGATCAACAAGAGGACGGGTGTAAAAGCAAGGTTTGGGACCCCGAAATTCATTCCAACAATCAACACTCTTGGGGCCTTGTCACCTACTTTAACTTGCTTGAAGGCTTTATGCGCCTAGTTTAGGACCCCGGAGGCTATTGGAAGTACAAACATTGGTGGGAATTCCTGGATGAGTTCAAGCACAAGCCACCATGACAAGAAGCTCGCCAAATGTCCAACTTAAGGACAATAACTAAAAGTGCTAGGTGGGAGACAACCCACCATGGTATAATCCTCCTTTTTATTAAGTTTTAATTTATTTCTGTCAGTTTTAATTTCCAGTTCTACATATTTACTTTTATTTTGCATTAAAAAAAAGGGAATCGACGTGCAAGCGTCTATGACGCGCACGCGTCGTTTGCGACTGCGCAATAAAGAGAAAACAAACAGAAAGTTACGCTGGAACTGCGCGAGAGGGGTGCCTGAAGCACGAGCCACCCCACGCGTACGCGTGACCCACACGTACGCATCCCCTGCATTTTTGTTAAACCACGCGTAAGCATCAGTGACGCGCACGCGTGGGCTAAAAATCGGCGTCAATGGGTGATTTGGCCGAGAGTTGTGCTACCTTGGTGCTGGAAGCATGCGTCTAGCACGACCAGTGGTCACGTGTACGCGTGACCGACGCTTACGTGTCATATGGATTTTTTCCAACCCACGTGTACGCGTGGGCGACGCTTACGCGTCGCTTCCTGTTTCCCATTCTTCTTCTTTCTTCTCTCCTTTCTTACTCTTCCCTCTCTCCTTTCTTACTCTTCCCTCTCTCCTTTCTTACTTCCTTCTTCTTCATTTCTTTGACTTCTTCTCCTTATTCTCTTTTATTCTATTTTCCTTATTGCATTTGCATACTTTCACTCATTCCGTTTTAATTTTGTGCATGTTTTTTTTTCTTTTCTAAATTTGATACCTTTTCTTTGGTGTTGAATTTTCTTGCTCAACTGTTGAATATCTCTTGTATTATTCTGATGCTTCGTGACTTATTTTATTTTGATTGGGTGATGTTATTTATAAGTCAATGCTAATCTTTTATGACAATTGTATTCCTTTTGCATTGACATGAAGTTATATTGTCTTCCATTATCCACTATCTCTCTCCCTCATTGTTGCGATTCTTGCACTATTGATATGCCATTCACCTATATTGCTTTCTCATTTGCATGTTGTAGCGACCATGTAGTTGAGAACCTCATTATTATTTGGCATTAACCCACCCATATTTTATTTATTTTCATATCTTTGTTTGTGGGTTATTCTTCTTCCTTTTCCTCTTCTTTCAAGATAGCCAAGAAAACGGAAAAGCTTCTGAATGGGGAGACAAACAAGTCCATATGCACATTCTTTAGAGAAAGAGCAGCAGTTGTAGCTCACAACCCTCGTCCACTTGCACATCTTTGCATGCACCGAGGACGGTGCAATCTTTAAGTGTGGAGAGATCGATAACGACTTCCGTGGGTTAGTTACTTTATTTTCAACACCAATGGTTAATTAGTTAGTTGTTGCATTTGCATGTTTGATTGCATGTTGTTAGATTTCATGCATACTTTAGCTACTACTTGGTTGAAGTTATATTTTCTTTTTCAAGAAACTTTTTATAGTATTTCACTAATTTAAATTAAAATTTTTGCTACACTTGCTTGAAGAAATTTATTTTGGAACATGGTTTTAGAGCTCGAACACACAAAACCAGTGAGATTTTGAGCCTATTTGATTGGTTGTATTTTATCAACCAATATATTTTGTTTTGTTGTGTGTGTTATTCTCTCTAAAATTGTGATCTTTGTCTTGCTTGATTCTATATTTCCATTTTTTGATGTATGCATGCACTTATGTGATTGAGGCCTTTGTTTCACTTAGCTTATATACCTATATGGCCTTAACCTTTTCATTATCCTTTGCAAACCAAAGTTGAGCCTATCTTACCCCATTTGTTCTTTACTTTTGCATATCATTAACTCTAAGCG
>QBTX01001587.1:4893-30233 GCA_003063285.2 Arachis monticola
GCTACTCATAAATATTGATTACCAATAGTAGGAATGGGTACTTTTAGATGAACGAGGAGTGCTTATTCATATATTTATATGCATGAACAGAGGAAATAGAGCATATATTTGATATAGGCAAGAGATCAAACTTACACGTTCAATTGCTTGGCGCTCTTCAGGTGTAACAGTTACTGATTGTGGCATGCCAGCAGCTAGCTGGCCAAATAAATTCCTAAAGCACATTAACAAGAAAGATTAAGACATTGAACAAAATTGTTGAACCCTACCCCACCACCCCCAAAAAAATAAAATGAAATAAAAACAAAAAATCTATATTTCTCCATTCCTTCAACAAAAATACATATACAGAACAGCATAGGATGATCACTCACCCCTCACCACCTTCCACAGGTTCATTTATCAGTCGAAGGAAATCAGCTTGATGATCTCGAATCAATCTCATAAGATGAGGATTTTGTTTGCCAAGCTCTTGTAGCATAGGCTGCAGTAACAAGAATATTCAGGGAACTCTAAAACGAGAACATAGGATACACTAATAAGGCAAAGAAGAAAAACCTGCAATATTTGTGGGTTAGCCTGCACCATAGCTCGCAAGGCTTGGAACTGAGAAAACAGAACAAATAAAACTGGAGAGATTAGCTAAGACACGTGTAGGAACTTCAGTGCAGATAACAGGTCAGCAAAATAGAGAGTACCTGTTGGCTGTTGCGCAGAAATTCTAAAGAGCCGGCGCCAGCAGCACCAGAACCAACATTGGGGAGACCCTGTAAGACATTAGTTGTTAGAGTACAAACCTCCAACATTCTCTTTAATAAATAGTAGAATGCTACCTGGGGAAATAGGTCTAGAGGATTAGCATTTGGTCCACTAGTTGTGACAGGAGCTGGTTGTGCTGCTTGAGGTGAAGCTGCCTGAGGTGCAGCAGCTGGTGGATTTGCAGGTTGTACACTTGTAGGCACTCGGGCCACAGGTGGAGCTTCAGCTTGCTCAGGGATACCCTGATATATGTGAATGATGTTTTATTTTAATCTTTTTTGTTTTTAAAGCAGTGATACAGAAAATAAACTTCCATTGAACTAGTAGAGATGCCAAAATATAGCGCACAACCATCATCAAGTATGAAATTCATCATCTAAAATACACATACCGTATACAAATATTCAACAGCTCTCTCAGGGTTGTTATAAGCAGCTCTAAGAGCACGGATAACTGTGTCCCTATCCCAGCTCCCACCCCCCATATCAAGAATTTGCTGAATTGTTCCCTCCAAGTTGCTTCCGGCAACCAGATTGGATGCTGCCTGCCCATAGATATCAGACCCTACCCTGCTTCAAGAAAGTTTATTTCAACAATATATAATGGAAGTAAGCATGTAAAATGTATAGAAAACGTAGATCACAGGAAACAATATTTACACAGCAGTATCTGTAGATGTAGGAGCTGCAGCAGGTGAAGGTGCAGGTGCAGGTGCAGGTGCAGCAGGTGCAGGTGCAGCAGGTGCAGGTGAAGGCGAAGGTGAAGGCGAAGGCGCAGGCCTGCCAAAATGCAAAGTTTAGACCTCAAGCTCTTCATATTGAAATAGTTGAGACTGCAACATAAAATCTCAAGAAAATTTTTTATAAAATATCATCAACTCACGGTGCAGCAGTAGCAGGAACAGCTTGAGGTGCTACTGACACAGATGGGGTAGGAGTAGGAGTTGCACTAGTCTGTGGAGCCTGCAATGAAGACATAATAGTTTAAAAAATAATAATAAAGTAAAATACAATAAATTTCATAACCTTGATAACTAAAGACCATTGTCTCAATATATCTCAGGAATGTGATCATTCAAATAATAATATAGTATACAATATTTATAGCGTAGCAAACTGTTCTAACCTTTGATGAAGGTGCTGTTGATGCAGTAGATCCTTCACCAGATGTGCTCTTACTCTGGAATTGTAAGCACATAGTTCTAACTTAGTACTGAATAAAATGTATATTATAAGAGTTGAAAATTTAACAAAAGTCAACAACAATTTCTTTCTGACAAAGTTCAAGATAAATAACTCCACTTATGTTTATGTATCCCCCAAAATCCATACATCAACTTCAGAATACAAGGGGCCAACATTAAATTATGATTCTACATAATAGTGAATATACGCGATGCGCTCATAGGTAGCTAGTAAAACCTACAAATTATGACAATTCTGAGCCACTCCAAACAATCTATCTACCGGTTACCATATCAAACTCAAATCAACAAGCAATGACCTATGTCCATGGAAGAACCAATAATTTTTTCCATGTGCAACAGTTTGTATACATTAGACAACTATTTATGCAACAAAACAACTGCATACATGTTAATATTTTTTGATACCAACGTAAACTTTTAAAGGGAATGAGATAAATAAGAAAATTTTACCTTAGAAAGCATGATTACAATGAAACTATTTTCAGCTACTTTGTTTTCCTCCAAAGTAGTACCATCCTTAAGAACCTTGCCTTGATGAATAAGCATTTGCTGTGCAGCAGGGTAGACATTTGCACCTTGAACAGTTTCTATATTTTTCTTCACTTCGGTAACCTGAAAGGAATATGCTCATCATAAATAAAATAAAAACACGATATAAATGAAATCATATAATCATTAGAGATGAAGCAATGCCACAATTGCAATAGTAGAATGCGTCGCTTAAGTAACTCAGAGTAGTTTAGAAGTTCAACCGTCAAAAACCACAAACTTGACTATTGACAAACATAATATGTGCTACTTAGATAAGTGAGTTCCCAAAGCTGATAGGACAGTGAAAATTCTGACAGTCAGTGATCACTTGGCCATTGACCAAGGTGTCAGTTGTAGTGGGCTGGTGATGATTTATAAAATTGAGATATGCTCAATTATACAGAACCAGTACTTATCCAGATTTCTTCTTAAAGCATAAACCGGTTTGATATTCCCGTAAAGTAAGGCTCCAAATAAAGTCAATGTCAAACTTATTCACTATCATGTGGCAACTTCCCATTAATATTTTCACAGAACTTTTGACAACAGATTTCCCATTAAATTATCAGAATCCAGATGAGTAAATTTGCCAGGGAATAGTATTGCGGCGTATGCCATAACCAATGGAGCCAAAAAAAATAGCTAACAAGGCAGAAGATGTTCCAACGACGATACAAATCATATTCCAAAAATTACAGCTCCTAAAAAGCTAAATTACAAAGTTAAGTATTAAAAAAAAAAACCTCAAACAGTGGTCAAAATTCAATACCACGATCGATCGAGCGAAACATTAAAACCCTAATTACTAGTCGAAATTCGGAACCCTCACACCCTCGATACAATCATAAATATATTCAATCCAATCACGGAATGCAATTGACGTAAGAACGAAAAGAAAACGAAATTAAGAACAAAATACGATCGAGAGTTGAGGTGTCAAACCGTGTCATCGGGCTTCACTTCAATTTCGAAGTGCGTGCCCTTCAGAGTCTTTACAAAAACCTTCATCTTCCCACTGTCTCTGAAACTTTCAGTCGCCGCCACGAACAGCGTCGGAATTCGCGCCGGCACGGCTTAGTACCACCGATCGACAGAGGGTTTATTTAACCTAAAACGACGATGGAGAGAAGAAGAGCAGTATGGGCAGAGTGGAAAATAAAAAATCTCTTGTTTTGTTTATTTCCATTTTTATTTTTAATTTCTAAATAGGATATATACCCGAAAATATGCTAGTTTGAGTTGGGAGTAGTTGAGTGACGATTATCCACGCGCCCTTTCCGGTGTTTAATAAACGCCCCTCTGAGATGATTGATTTTATACCTTAGAAGGTGACATGAACGGTGTGGATCGGGGAAGTGCTTTCTCGTGAAACAAGGACTGAGAGGGATTTTAGTTGCGAATTGTAGTGTAGAGTGAGCTAGATTTTAGTGCCTGACACGGACTGAAGGGGCTTGCGGATTTGAGCCTCGTTCAATTGGACTAGATCACTAATTGTTGGGTTAGCTCGATTATAATTAGGATTTAGAACTTGGTTGGGTCAGCTTTTAAAAAGAAAATTTTGAGTTATCTTTTTTTAAAAATGTGAATATCTCATATAAAAATATTTTTTTATTTATCAATTATATTTAAGTATAACGATATAAAAGTTTTATTTATTATATGAAAAATATCTTTTTAAAAAAAATATCTTTCAAAAAAAGATATAAATTATAATTTTTTTTAAAATTTTTTTATTTATTTTTTAGTGCATTTATTTTTACTATTAAAATTTGTCAAACACTAAAAATAAAAAAAAAATCTTTTTTATTAAAAATTTTTTTTTATCAAAATAATAACGCCCGCCCAAACGAACACTTAAGACTAATGAGAATTAACTAGTAACTAGTATTAACACATGCCAAAATTACAGGGTTTAACCGTTTAAGACTCAAAATTAAACTATCAATAGAGCGAAAGCCTTTTTCAAACCAAGCTTTTAACTAAGGCCAATCTGGATAACTAATTTAAATAAATTTAAAAAAAAAAGAGTTTAAAGTATAAGGACTTTTATTAATAGTAGTTTATAAATAAATTATTTTGCATTTGAATTTTTAGTTATAAAAGTACTTATTTTAAAGTTGTAGCATTTGGATAGATAACTCAAAAAATATAATTTTTTTTACACATAAAATAAAATTAAAATAACAATAATAACAAATATTTTTCATATTAAAGGTTGATTTTACTTAACCTAATCACTAAAATTACATCGTTTAGATAATCGATTCTTTATTTGCTCTCTTATTAGTTCCATTTTTTAGACAATTGGTTCTTGTCACGTAATATCATTAAAAATTGGTTCTTCTACTTCACTTTCACTCATAACGGTGTTCTTATATGTGGTGAATAGTAATAAAATTTTAATTCACAATTATCTTGATGACAATGCCAAAGAAATTATTGTGTAGTTAGTATTTGTTGTTTTATTATGTATGATATGGTAGGTAAAAATAAAAAAAACTATAAAATGTATGTCAATGTATATTTTGGTGTTGTTTTTATTTTTTTTTACTCCTGTTAGCCTCCTTCTTTATTGGGGTTAATAACTTGTTATAACTAACTATAAAAATAATAGCAAATTATATAAAAATAAAATCACATGTGAAAAAAATAAAATTAAAACTGAGATTTCATATCACATATCATCTTAAATCACAAATTAATAATGAAAATAAAGTGGTAAAATGATAAAAAAAAATAATTGAAAGGAATATATGCAGTAACATTGTTTTAAAATGGTGGTGAAGGGTCAATACTTTCAGCAGATGAATCATTACGTGAAAATGGTAGTGGAGGGCTAATACTTCCAGCAGCTGGAACATTAGGTGAAAATGATCGTGGAAGGTCAGTGCTTCTAACAGATGGAACTTTGCGTGAAAATAGTAGTGGAGGGACAGTATTTTCAGCAGAAACAGAAAATATTTTCACAGACCCAATAATAAAAGTGATTTTTTTTGTTTTGAAGTCAATTTTTTTAGGAAAGTGATAGAATGACTTATCAAAAAGGAGAAGTCATATATTTTACTTTTTCAAAAGGATGTGAATTAACTTTTCGAGAAGTTAAATTTTTTTGTTTTAAATGGTACCAAATATGTGTATTGTGATTTTTCATAATTCAAAAATAAAAAAAAATAGCTTATGCTGTTTTGTTTCTCTAATATTGTCGTAGTCCTAGCACTAACATTTTCTTTTTCTCTATCTTCTTTTTTCACTTCATTCTCTTTTGTTATTATCATCATGTCACCATCTTCTTTTTCTTATCCTCCTCCTCTTATATAAGAATGTTCAAGATTTGACCCAGTCCAAAACTTGACTCGGACCCAAGAAATATTTTATCAATTTCGAATTTGTTATTTTTACTTAACGTTATCTTCGAATCAATTGGAATTATGGTTCGAGTTATTCGATCTGGTCTGGAATTTGTTTTCTACAATAAAAATATAGTTTTTTCTATTTTCAGAATTTAAAAAATAACATTCTTTTCTGCATCCAAAGTCAACAACTCACACAATAATTAATTACCTGTGATTGTATAAGCAGCTTTTTGATTAGAAAGAGTGGGAGAATTGACTTTGGCTTTAGCGCCAACTTATTCCAAAAAACACAATTTTTTTGCTTGGTTGTGTCTTAGAGAGATTTTTCCTACTGCAAGTTTTTGCTTCAGAATAGGAATGTCATAATCAGATAGGTACCCAAAATGTCTTTCTAGTTAGGAATCAGTTTTCCATTGTATTCGAGATTTGTCCGAAAGTTCAGTTTGTATGGCACAGGTTAGACATTTCTTGTCATCCTCTATATTTGAAAAAATGATTCTTATATCATAGTTAAGAGCATATGTTCGGATTCTTTTCAAGACTTTGGTAGATATGACAAGTAACGAATAATGTCATCTTTAATTCTCATGAGATTTGGCCTCCAAAAAAATTATTCGTGTGACTTTAGCTTCAGAAAAAGTGCTTAGAGGTGTTTTGGGATTACAACATGTATTCCTCCTTTCTAATTATAAGTGGTTTTTTGTATCTTCCATCTATAGATACTTTTAAAATTAATTGTGATGCTACTTATCCTGATTCTAGTGATAGTGTTAGTTTTGCTTGCATTATGAGATATTGTAAAGTGTTGGCAAAAAGATTATTTGGGAATGATTGAGAGTAATAGTATTGTTTAATGAGAATTGTTTGTTATTTGGAGAGTTTATCTCTTAACATGGGATGTGAATTAATGAAACATTATTTGTGAGACGGATGTGTGAAATCGTTTAATCTTATTGCTAATCATGAAGATTGTTTTGGGTTTATGTGCTCAAAATAAGGGATATCATACACTGGAATTAGCATGTTGACTTTCATTTGATTATAAGAAATGCAAAAACATGGTGGCGAATACCAAGGCAAAGATGGCGATGAGGTCACAACTTCATCAAGTGGAGCTTCCTTCTTTTGGGGAGAAGTTTGAGAGTGGTCTTAAGCGGGACTTCTCCTCTATTTAAACCGTTATTGACCTTTATTTTCTTTCTTTTTTGTTTAACTTATTTAAGTCACAAAAAAATATTATACTTTTATATTTCAAATAATATTTTTTATATTACACGATATTTTTTTTTTTTTTTTTTTTTTTTTATTTTTAGTATAAATATGATATAACATTTGTTAAATTTAATTGTAAAAGTAAATTTTATTAATTTAGTATATATAAATATAATTTGTAGATACTAATTTTACATCGGATCAGTCCAATTTATTTTGAACTTCTTTTAGGCGGGATCAAAATAGATCATATGACCTTTTAGGGCTGGATTTAGCTCTAATTAAACCCGACCGATAAACACTCTTACTCCTATATATGTTTTAGAAAAATGAGTACAAAAATTTTGGTGCACAGCATAAAAAAATTGGTATATAACATAAAAAAAATGTTCTATATCCACAAATTTATGTGTTATGTAAATAAAATTGTGCTGTATGTAAAAATTTATATGTTCTGTAATAAATTTTGTACTAAAATATTGCGAAGATAAAGAACTACATAATGAATATGTGTGTATTTTTTTTTATTCTTTTTTATTTTGACAAAATTTTACTCATAATGATAATTCTTCTAATGTTGTAAATGCGGATAATTATATTTTTACTTTTTGATATAATCGATATATTATTAATAATGAATAGTAATTAACCCTTCACATTTTTAATCAAAACATTTTGACGATAGTTTTTATTTATAGATATTAATGGATGATTATTTATTTAAAAATAAAATGCATTATGATTTTAGGTTATTTCATAATTAACAATAATACTTGATTATTTTTTTAAAAATAATAATTAATAATTAATAAATAAAAAATTAGAAGAGATTTTTTTATTGCTTTTTAATGGCTACACGTTTTATAATTTCAATTTTTTTATATCTTCCTTTCAAATTATTTCTTTTAATTGATTGAACTAAATCAATTATACTAATTATTTGTATTAACTAATTAAGTACTTTTTAATGGGTTATTATAACTGTGCTTTTAGACCATAAGTTAAAATATTATAAATATTTTTAGGATAAATATTTCATCATTTAATATTTTATTTGATTCATTAAATTATATTAATCATAACTTCAAATATTTAATTTAATTACAGTAAATATCAAATTATTTTAAATTCTTTTTGGATTCGTTAAACCAAATTAATTATAACATTTGATTGAGATATATATTAAATTATTTAATAAATAATATATAAAGCAATGAAATAAATGAACTCAATTAATTTAATTTTTCTTATCTTATTATTTTATATATCCCTTTTCTCTCTCTTTATTTTGTACTTTAAATAAAATATTTATAATTTTTTATTTTTGTTTTTTTATCTTAATTTTGATAATATTTTTCTATGATTTTGTTTTATATTAATTCTTTTTATATTTATTTTGATTAATAATTCTTAAGAGTATTATTATTTTTATTTAAAAATAATTTAAATTTTTTGTAATATTTTTATAAAAGTTGATTAATAGGTTATTTTTTAAAATATATTTTTTAAAATTTTTAATAAGATTGTATTTTAATTTTTTTAAAAAAAAAAAAAATTAATTAATTATATTAATTTTTTATTGCAATACATTTTTTTATCTACTCCACACATTATCTTTTCTATTTCTTTTTTTTTTTTTTTTTATAATTTCACTTTTTTTTATATCTTCCTTTCACATTTATTTCTTTTAATTTATTGAACTAAATCAATTATACTAATTATTTGTATTAACTAATTAAGTATTTTTAATGGGTTATTATAACTGTACTTTTAGACCATAGATTAAAATATTATAAATATTTTTAGGATAAATATTTTATCATTTAATATTTTATTTGATTCATTAAATTATATTAATCATAACTTCAAATATTTAATTTAATTAGAGTAAATATCAATTATTTTAAATTTTTGTTTGATTCATTAAACCAAATTAATTATAACATTTGATTGAAATACATATTAAATTATTTAATAAATAATATATAAAGCAAAGAAATAAATGAACTCAATTAATTCAATTTATTATCTTATTATTTTATATATCCCTTTTTTTTCTCTTTATTTTGTACTTCAATGTAATTTTTTATTTTTATTTTTTATCTTAATTTTGATAATATTTATCTATGATTTTATTTTATATTAATTTTTTTTTTTTTTTTTTATTTTTTTTTTTTTTTATATTTATTTAAAAATAATTTAATTTTTTTTGTAATATTTTTATAAAAGTTGATTAATAGGTTATTTTTTAAAATATATTTTTTAAAATTTTTAATAAGATCGTATTTTGATTTTTCTCTTTCATCCTCTATATTAATTATTATATTAATCTTCTATTGCAATACATTTTTTTATCTACTCCACACATTATCTTTTTTATCTTCTTTTATTTTTTTAATATTTATTTTATTTTTACTTCTCATATATAGATTTATTATAATTCATCACATGTTCTTTTTGAATTTAAGTAATTTTTTGAGTTATATTTCACCATTGATGCTTTTATTTTGTTTAGTGTATTTTTTTTAGTTTGTGTTTAATATAATAATTTGTAAATATCTATTCTATTATATAACAATTAAATTTATGTACTTAATGATAAAACTGTCATGACAAGTTTCTGATGATGTTTTTCGATTTATTTTCTTTAACTCATTAAATTCAATTTATTATAATAAATTAATTATATCAACTAATTTATTTGGTTAATTATTTAAAAATCGTACAATTTATTATAATTTTTATCAATCAATTAATTGTAATTCAAATTGAATGATTATTTTGTTACGAAAATATTATTTTCTAATCTATTTATGGGCAATACATATATTAATTATAATCACAAATTAAGCTATTTTACATTAAATGACTTATATAATGATCATCTCATTTATTATTATAAATGCTGAATTAAATAAGTCATTATTATTTTTTATTTAGAATCAAATCAGAATAAAATCAGAGATACTATTTTATTTAGCTTTAGGGTTTAATGGGTGTCACACTCAAATATAAATAGTGACTTCCGAATTTTGATCTCTAACACATCAAAGCCACATCCGTAACTCTTTTTCCATAAAAGGAATTGCGATTCAACTCTATCATATCAGGGATACAGAAGGTTTTCAAATAACAAGGGAATTGTCTGAATTTGCACAAATTCTAAATATTCGAACTTACGATATTATTTTAGTTGGTTGTCGTTATAAGAATGACTTTAATCTATATGGTAGCATTTGGTGGAGAAACAGAGACAGAAAGACTGAGATTGAGAGACAGAGGCTAAGAGATAGAGATTAAAATAAATCACAGTATTTTGTTTGGTACAAAATAGGAGACAGAAATTGAAACAAAAATGAAACTCTAATTTAATTTGCACAAAGAATAAAATTGGAATAAATTAATTGAAATGAGGGTATTTTAGGTATAAAATGTTATTAAAGTTTCAGTCTCCATCTCTAAAACTTTTAGTTCCCTGTGTCCTTATATTTTGAAGGTACTGAAATACTAAAATTTTAGAGATAGAGACAGAAATTTTAATAACGGTCTCTAAACCAACAAACATGACGATACTGAGTCTCATTCTCTCAATCTCTGTCTCAATACCTCAAAACAAACGCTACCTATGTGTCTAAGGACTAGAATAGGTTAAATATTATTTAAGTAATTTATTTCTAATATTGGTATTTGATTAAATTAGTTTTAGAGAAATTTAAATTGTTGACTCTATTTATAAATTACGACTATTCTTTTTGAATATATTATTTTTATATTTTTTAATATAAAATTTCTTTTTTTTTCCCTGATTTTTAAGTTTATTTCTTTTCTTGGATATATGTATCACCTTTTTTCTCATTTTATATTTCAGATTAGTAATGTAATTATTAAAAAAATATTAAAATAAGATACGTGAAAAAAAAAACGAAAGATTAAAATATCACTATTAGAAAAAAAATTGTTAATATGCGTATAAATGGGTCGGAATTGAGGAATACTATGGATATAAAAAAAATTTATGTACGATTGTAGAATAAAAATAATCATATAAATAAAACGAAATACTTATAACAAAAAATAATTAATATATGTGATTTAAATATTTTTAATAATCGATAACATAGAGTTTAACAAAATATAATTCATATATTTTATTTATTTGTGTATATGTATAGAATTATTTATGTCTATGTATATATATTAAAAAAACTACCGTAATATATATATATATATAAAGAGAGAAAGAATTATTTAACAAATTAATATATAACGTCATGGAAAGTCCCGTCTAAATTTGACAAGAATAAAATGACTTACATAGAAATAGTTCTCATGGATAATAAGACAAGTTGATTATTTTCTATGATTTTTTCAAGTGATGCTAGATTCATTTTATAAATATTTTTTTGTTCATATTTTAAGTTTATTTGATAAGTGAACCCTTGCATAAATCAAAGACAGTACGATTTATAGATTTATAAGTGCTAATAGCTTTTATATTTAATTTGTTTTATAATGTGATAATAGTAATATATTTGTTGGTGAATTTAACTATTACTAATTATTATTTATTATCACATTCAGTATATATGTTTGATTTATTGAATAAAGTAGATTATTAAATCGATTAATAACTATTTTAGAGTTAATCCAATTAACATTAGATTAAAAAAAAACAAACAATGTATAATATGTTATTTTTATTTTATTAATAAAAAATTAAAATAATTTAAAAAATTAATTTAAAAAAATAATTTAAATTATATTAAATTAAATTTAATCAAATACGGATAATTACGCTTGTATATAACAAATAATTGATAAAAACTAAATTTTTAAAAAATTCGTCCAAATTTTGACAAATTAGTATTAGATTGTAAAAGAAAAAAGGAAAAAAAAAGCACCGATGATAACTTCACGAGGAATGCTAGGATCAGGGTTCAGTAACTTTTGTGATTTGTAGCCATCAAATAACTATCAATAATAATTTTAATGGTGTGAGATTTCATCTAATAGTTCACTCTTTTTTTACTGGTTACATGTTGGCCAAAATTAAATAAAATTGTTGGGCTCTACACTTTTACTAACTTCATTATTTGTCTAATTGATGTTTATCTTTCTTGTAGCCATCCGTATGCTATCTTCGTTGTTTTATCTACTCATGCAAGTTGTTACTTGTTAGGTTGCCTCGGATCATTGATTTTATAAGAACGATGAATATAATATTATTATATATTACAATTCGTTTGGCAATGAATAACAATAATTTCATCCAACATACGGCACATGCATTATTTATCCAGAAAAGCAAAATAAAATAAAATTGTTGTGTATAGCACATATAACTACTTGTATTCATGATTTATAATATAAAGTCTTCGCGTTCTTATGTTAAGTAGTGCTTTCCCTTTCTTCTTTTTTTTTTCCTTTTTTTTTTGTTTGTTCAACGGAGTGATTTAATTAAAATTTTATCACGTTCCACTTAATCCTTCGTTAGCTACACCCATTCCTACCAACCAACTATAAACTAACAATCATGTGGGATGTATCCACCTTGTACTACACAATGAATAGAAAAAATAGAGCTAGCAGAAGCAGTAGATTTTAAAGCAGTCACCGTACCACATTTTTTGTCTAGATAAAGTAGGAGAAGTTGTTAACCTTAAAAAAAGTAGGAGAATTCTTTTTCCTGTCTGTCGTAAATTAAATTAAAAATAGAATTATTAAAAACAAAGTCAGTGTTACATTAAATATAAATATTTCTTTTGCACAAAAACAAATAAATAAATAATTTTCTGGGTAAAAACTTAGTGTTTCTTTGGCATGGATCTGTTTTACGTTTTTGGACTGAACAAAACCCGAAATATGGGTAGACAAATTTAGGGGTTTGGTCTATTCTAGGAAGCCCAATAATTGGGCTAGACATTGCATATTACTTTGTGGGTTACCTACGTAGCTGAAAAAATTAAGAAAAAAACATAAGAAAAAGGTTCTAGTTACCTTTCATGGCGTGTATGAACTTTTTTTTTTTTTGGTAAAATAGATTGGACAATCTCCAATTCTAAGTATTACATCCAATAGTGTGTATAAACTTTGAACAGAGTATTTTTAGAGGGGTAACCGGGTAACGCTGTCCCGTATCTCCTAGCGCTAGTGTGCTTGATTTTTTCTGTTTTCTTTTGATTTTTTTTTCTTTCTTTGGGCTTATGGTCCCTAGTATCATAAAAAAAAAAAAAGCTAAAGGATTTAAAATACTATTAAATATAATGAATTTAAATTTTTTCCTCTCTCTCTCACTTCAAAATGCATCTATATTTATTAATTAACACCTAAAACTAATAAATAATAAAAGCCATTACATATTTTATGAATAAAAATAATATAATTATCTTTTTTCAAATAAAGAATTAAAAAAATACAACTATTATAATTATATAAAAAATAAAATTACATCATTTGAATCGTACGCTAAAATTTAAAATATCCACTTATCAAAGGGGCAATATGTCTAAAATTTTTAGAGTATTGTCTCGGTAATCAACTAATCATATTTATTTTTCTAAAATCAATATATAGATGTATTTATTTTCCACAAAGTATCTATAATTGACTTATTAATTAAGATTTCTTTACGCTACCTTATTCTCCATTAGCTAAGCAACAAGTTGCATCGGCAATTTAAAACGCCAAAAAGTAAACAAGAGGGAGCTTTTGCATGATCTTCATCAAGAAAAAGTATAAACCCCTTTATTTATTCCATTTAATTGGTTTTAGTTTTAGCCTATAAACTGTGTACAAATTCCTTTCTTGCAAAAACTTTTCAAATATTAATTTTTTAAAAAAAAATATATTTTTCTAATAACAGGCACTTGTTAATAATTAAGAAATAGAAAAATCCTTTTTTATTCTTAATAAAAATAGTTTAAGTTTTCCTTCTAACAAAAGAGTTTATTATGTATAAATGATTAAGCAAACCAATGCATAATTTAGTACCTAATAAAATACTTCTATCAGAAACTCAGAATACTTGTTCATCTATTTTTATTTGTATTCATCTTTACATCTTTTATATATAACAAATGAAAGAAAATACATAAATTAAACATGCGTAAACCTAAAAAAAAAAACCATATTTTTCTTGGCGCCAATGGCATCTTCAGTTAATTCAGTTCATAAAGTTTCATGTCATCCTATAGTGCTAATTATATATCTGTAATTCCCCTTCAAATAAAAAGGGGGGAAAAGGTGAGAAAAATTTACATGTCTACAAAAGTTTTTTGGTAAACGAAACAGATCCAGAAGTTTCTTTTCTGATTTTTCTCTTTTCGGAGATTAGCTTTCTCTATTGTGCCGGCAAGGACTCGTGCCGCCACGACTCAGTGAAATCGGCCGAGTCATAATATACATCAGAGTGATCGAAAAGGCCATCAAATGCTACGTAATCAGTGTTGCTCTCATAAGCAAACCCGTTTTCAAAACCAAACGAGTCGTAACTCGGGATCCGATCCTCAAATTCCCATAACTCGCCTATTCCGGACGAGTCAGACGAAACACGTACCAACTCAGCCGCAGCGTCCTCTCCGTTCTCCTCCAGCACCACCAAGGAGTTCCCCGGCGGCGGAAGGCCAAGCTCGTCGTCGGAAGCCTCCTGAAGGTAACCGATCTGAGGCTGAGACTCGCCGGAATCTGACGTCACGGGGAACGGAGCTTGCGAGGAAGACGCGGAAATCTCCTCTTGCAAGCTCCTCATGACGGAGTCAAGATCCTGAGTGGAAGGCGCTTCGTCGGCGTCGTTGAAGAACTCGAGTAAATCGTCCCTGAGTCGCTTCGCCTCGGGCGATTCCAGCACTGAGTCGTCCGAGTCACAACGGACCCTCTTTTTGCCACTCGTATCTTCCATAATAGTAATAAAATAAGAAGCCCAAAACGGTAGCGTTTTAGCACCAATAAGAAATATGAACTAAATAAACTTTAGATGCCTATCTGGTGGTGTTTGAAAGAGGGTTGACACGGTGCATTGCGTTGTGGTGGCGATGAGATCTGAGAGGGGCTTATATATAATGGGGACAATAGAGAGAGAAAAAGCAAGAGAGAGATAGGAAGACCTGTGAAGAAAAGTTGAGTGAAGAGTTGTAATGATGCTGACGCGACGCAGGCGCGTGGGGACCAAATTCTTGGCCCATCACACACATTGATTTGCCTTTTTGTACCCATGTTTCTCATTTCTGGTTTCCTCCGGTGCAAATTAATAAATAAAATTTAAAGAAAATGGTGGCTACTTTTTTCCATTTTTAAAGCATTAAGTTGGGTTGAATTCGAAGTTGGAGTCCGGACCATTGGCGTTGAGTAATTATTATTAGACTATTTGTTAAAACCTAAAGTATAATTGTATATTTTATTATTGTATTCTCATCTACAGGATACTTCTTTTCTTTTTTAAATTGAAAATTTAAGTAAAAACAATTTTTTTACCAATTTTGTTAGGAAATTAATTTTTTAACTAACAATCAATTTTTATTAAGAAAATAAAGAAAAGAATAAATGTTAAATAATTGTTAGATAAAAAAAATAATTTTACTTGATATGAGATGTAGAAAATTTTTTTGAAAAATATATTTTTTTATATATTTATAGAAAAAAAAAAATTTCTTTTTTTTCTTTTTTTTTTTAAGTAATTATCACCGAGCATCTAGTACTCTCACGTAGGCGGGGGCCCATTTGCCTAGTCAGTCAATGACAGTTTCACGGCTTCGTTGCTTTAGTAGGATCGATTCGGGGCTGTTTCTTTCTTTTTGTTTGTTAGGTAGGAATAGGAAAATTCCACATTGCGGGTTAAGTCTGAGGGCGTTTCGGGAAGGAAACTTGCTTGTTGTTTATTTTTATTAAATTGATGAGATTTGATTTTGATTAGACTTGAAAATTGCATTCTAAATCCCAAACAGGTGGTGTGACTCAGCAGAAAAGATTTCGTGGAATATGTAGATAAAAGCTTCGTGGGAACGACCAAACGAGTGGGTTGAATAATGGAGTGTTCTGAACGTCAATAATGTTGCATTAAAAACCTTTACGATAATGCATTCCAATATCACTGCCTCAATCAATGGGAGACATCATCTCTTCTCGGCTAATTTTTTTAAAGATGGAAGAAAATGCAATCCGGTGTAATAGTTAGTTGGTGTATTATTTTAATATAAAAGTTATTTTATTTTTAAAAATCTTAATTAAAAATTAGACTTTTAGTTTTGAGGAGTAATAAAATTTATAAAAAAATTTGACAGTTAAATTTTATGGTACACAAATTAAAAGATTTTATTTATGTTGAAATAATTTCTTTTTAATCGTAAAACAAAATAGAGGGTCCGATCCTCCGAATAAAAAAAAAAAAAATTAAAAATAATAAATATTAAAATGATAAATTTGAGAGTTAAAAATTTGTATATTTAAATAAAATTAAATAAAAAAAATAATAAATATGAGAATCAAATTTATATATTAAAAAAATTAAAATCAAAAGCAACAAATTTAAAGGTTAAATTTATAGATTCTACATTATGGTAAAATACCCTAAGTTTTAATACTAAAAAAAAATACTATTGAAAGGTCAATATTAAAATTAAAAAGTGTCTCTTCTTTTCTTTTTCTCTATTTATTTATTTAATAAAATAATCTATAATTACTTTTTATATTTTAAGTTGATTTAGTATGTGTAGAAATTTATAAAAAGATATAAAATTACTATTTAGAGTAATATACTTTTCGGGTACAAAGTACAAACGTTTGCCACCTGTGTTTTAAAAACTGCTTTCAATTTTTGGAAGGAAACTTTTTCCGGGTTTAAAAGGGCTATAATTCCCAAACATTACTCAATAGATATGTTTTATCTTTTATGCCATTGTGGAAGGGCTTTTTTATCTAAATACGCATGGGAAAATGATTTATTCCCTAAATACGCATGGTTTGAAATTGTGCTCAAAATACGCACATCTATTTCATTTCTGCCGACCACGAAATGGATTCTAACTCCATTTCACAAGAAGCACCCACGAAATGGACCTGCTGCATGTCAGAAAACAACTCAAGCCCACCTTCCACGAAATGGAACATATCACAGGGAGCATCCACGAAATGGCCAAGCCGTCCCTGACACAAACGAATTGGTGGACATTAGCTGAGCCAACAACGAAATACTTTTATATACTATGTTCTTATAATAAGCGAGTTTAATTATTTTTAGAAGGCACTTCAATATATAGAAGAGAAAAAAATTATTTGCTAGTATTTTAGCCATTTATCAGTTAAAGCAGTAATAAAAAGTCATCTTAATTTTAATTATATTTTTCAAGTAATATCAAAATTTCTGTAATTATAGTCATCTTAATTTGTAGTGTTTGTTACTATAAAATAATAGAGTAATTTACGTAAATAAAATGTTTGGATTCTAATTTTATGCAAATACAACTTTTGAAATATGAAGATGCAAATGCATTTTTTTATATGACAAATGTTGCTTTTTTTTTTATAGTGCTCTAATTTTTCAAGTATTTTATTAATTTTTATGATATTTTTATTATTTTTTGTTAATATAACTTCTTTTTTTATCTTTTACTACATTATATTTATGTTGTGTATGAAAATTTTTATTTGATTTGATTCATATGAATTTTTTATTATTTTTTATTATATTTTTTTTCATATGGTATATGTTGTTGGTTTTATGAAATTTTTTTATTTTTTTATTTGTATAATTTTTTTTATTTCTTTGATGTACTCTATAAAAAAGACAAAATAAATAAAAAACTAATCATAAAAACAATATAGCCATAATAATGAAAATTTATAGTTTAAAATAAACTAAATAAAGAATACTGACAGTGCTAGAAAAATTATAGAATATTTTATTTTTATTTAAAATTATAAAATTGATAGTACTCTCTTTCATATTTTTATTTTTTATTATATTTATTTTACTATGATAAATATTTTTATATATTATCTAAACATATAAATTTAATTGGATATTTGTGAAAAAAATTTTACACTTTCATTCATCATCAAATTAAATTTTTAAATATATATATATATATATATATATTCTATTGTTCTTCCAAGTTTGATGTCTATTATCTGTTTGTTTTGATTCATATTCAGTTCTAATATCTCACTCCTCCATTTTGTGGATGCCCCCTGTGATATGTTCCATTTCGTGGAAGGCGGACTTGAGTTGCTCTCTGACACGCAACAGGCCCATTTTGTGGGCGCTTCTTGTGAAATGGAGTAAGAAACCATTTTGTGGTCGCCAGAGGTGAAATGGGTATGCGTATTTTGAGCAGAATTTTAAACCATGCGCATTTAGGGAATAAATCATTTTTCCATGCGTATTTAGGTAAAAAAGCCTTGTGAAAGAGTCGGCATTATCATTTTGATTAAAAATTAAAAGAATAGTAAAAAATAAAAGGCTCAAGAATCTTGTTATGAGAAGAAGGGTGGTGTTTTAGTTGAAAATAGGGATAAAAAATGTATTACACATTAGTGGACGTATCAGATGATAGATCTAACACGTAAAGCGTGTTATATACATTACACAGAAAATATGGACGACAGGTGACGAAGACTGATTGACTGAAACTAGTAGTACGTGGGGAGTGTGTTGAGTCAGCACGTAAAAGGCGTACTGAGTCAACATGCAAAAAGCGTGCTAACACGTAACGAGACCTGGTTGGTTGAACCAGACAACACGTGAAGGTGTGCTGAGTCAGTCACATATTTATTTATTATAATTATATTTATTATAATATTTATATATTAATATTTTAAAATACATTTTTTTTTTTTTTTTTTTTTATTTTTAAAAAATCAAAATATTTATTTTTTTATTCATTAGTATATTCATAACAAAAATGATAAAATATATATTTTATTATAATATTTTATAACAGATAATTAATCTCATCATAACAAAAAAAAATTACATATTAACGTTTATAAATAGAATATAATTATATTTTACAAAATAAAAAATTTTATTTTAAAATATTTATAAAATACAAAAATAATATTCTTACTACATATATATTTATACGTAAAAAAATTTAAAAAAATTTAAATACATAAATAAATAAAATTTAAATACATAAAAAAAATTTATCAACTTACATAAATTGAATGATCCAAATAATTGATAATATATTCTTCGGTACCGTATAATTACGTACCATTTTTTAATCTCTACAAACTAATAATGTTTTTATTCAAAATTTTTTTCTTCTAAATCAATACTCACACTACTATCACTACTGTTGCCAATACTCTCTTCACTTCTACTGCGCCATATAATTTTTTTTTTCCTTCTTTCAAGCTACTCGCTCATACAATCCTTTTTTCTCTCTTAGTTCCTTGCTTCAACACTCTTTTTGTGTGCTTCAATGGAAGGGAAGAAGATTGAATTCATACAGGGTTGAAGGCTGCTCACTGATTACCAGAGTGAGAGGCTGTTCCTTGCATGTAAGTAAGCCTGCAAAATGTCCCTTCCCGTGGTGCTGCTACAACGTTGGAACTCAACGAAACCCTGCACCACTTCATGGGTTTCACAGCACCACGTGTTGACAACGAACTGTCACCCGCCCCTACTCGCCACATCAGCACGCTCCCTGCGTGTTGACGGGGTGCTGACACGTCACTGACCGGTTCAGAAACCACGTCCCCGACATATTGACTGGGACACCACACTTTAGTAAAACATCTCCTTTACCAATATGCAGCCAATACACCAAAAGAAGTTCCATAATAAAAATAATTTTTGAAAATAAAATGTTAAAATTTTGCAGGGTTATATATATATATATTATTAAAAAAATATATATTCAATCAGAAACGTATCTACATATACTAGTGTGCGAGCAATTGTCTCCGTTAAACTTTTTTTAAAAATTAATAACAAGTATATATGTGTAGATAATTGTCTCTATTGTAATAATTTATTTGCCCCATACTTCAAAAAAAAAATCATACCTAAAGTCAAGTTTAAAATTTTAAATATAAATAAAATTATTAATATTAAATATTTTTTATAATATATATCATTTATTTATTTTTTATTGTTTCATTTAATTTATTTTTGTTTATACTTTTTAATTATTTTTAGCTACTCATAAATATTGATTACCAATAGTAGGAATGGGTACTTTTAGATGAACGAGGAGTGCTTATTCATGTATTTATATGCATGAACAGAGGAAATAGAGCATATATTTGATATAGGCAAGAGATCAAACTTACACGTTCAATTGCTTGGCGCTCTTCAGGTGTAACAGTTACTGATTGTGGCATGCCAGCAGCTAGCTGGCCAAATAAATTCCTAAAGCACATTAACAAGAAAGATTAAGACATTGAACAAAATTGTTGAACCCTACCCCACCACCCCCAAAAAAATAAAATGAAATAAAAACAAAAAATCTATATTTCTCCATTCCTTCAACAAAAATACATATACAGAACAGCATAGGATGATCACTCACCCCTCACCACCTTCCACAGGTTCATTTATCAGTCGAAGGAAATCAGCTTGATGATCTCGAATCAATCTCATAAGATGAGGATTTTGTTTGCCAAGCTCTTGTAGCATAGGCTGCAGTAACAAGAATATTCAGGGAACTCTAAAACGAGAACATAGGATACACTAATAAGGCAAAGAAGAAAAACCTGCAATATTTGTGGGTTAGCCTGCACCATAGCTCGCAAGGCTTGGAACTGAGAAAACAGAACAAATAAAACTGGAGAGATTAGCTAAGACACGTGTAGGAACTTCAGTGCAGATAACAGGTCAGCAAAATAGAGAGTACCTGTTGGCTGTTGCGCAGAAATTCTAAAGAGCCGGCGCCAGCAGCACCAGAACCAACATTGGGGAGACCCTGTAAGACATTAGTTGTTAGAGTACAAACCTCCAACATTCTCTTTAATAAATAGTAGAATGCTACCTGGGGAAATAGGTCTAGAGGAT
Source organism: Arachis monticola (assembly GCA_003063285.2). Taxonomy (NCBI): domain Eukaryota; kingdom Viridiplantae; phylum Streptophyta; class Magnoliopsida; order Fabales; family Fabaceae; genus Arachis; species Arachis monticola. Next base: position 25,949 of record QBTX01001587.1, read on the forward strand.
TAGCATTTGGTCCACTAGTTGTGACAGGAGCTGGTTGTGCTGCTTGAGGTGAAGCTGCCTGAGGTGCAGCAGCTGGTGGATTTGCAGGTTGTACACTTGTAGGCACTCGGGCCACAGGTGGAGCTTCAGCTTGCTCAGGGATACCCTGATATATGTGAATGATGTTTTATTTTAATCTTTTTTGTTTTTAAAGCAGTGATACAGAAAATAAACTTCCATTGAACTAGTAGAGATGCCAAAATATAGCGCACAACCATCATCAAGTATGAAATTCATCATCTAAAATACACATACCGTATACAAATATTCAACAGCTCTCTCAGGGTTGTTATAAGCAGCTCTAAGAGCACGGATAACTGTGTCCCTATCCCAGCTCCCACCCCCCATATCAAGAATTTGCTGAATTGTTCCCTCCAAGTTGCTTCCGGCAACCAGATTGGATGCTGCCTGCCCATAGATATCAGACCCTACCCTGCTTCAAGAAAGTTTATTTCAACAATATATAATGGAAGTAAGCATGTAAAATGTATAGAAAACGTAGATCACAGGAAACAATATTTACACAGCAGTATCTGTAGATGTAGGAGCTGCAGCAGGTGAAGGTGCAGGTGCAGGTGCAGGTGCAGCAGGTGCAGGTGCAGCAGGTGCAGGTGAAGGCGAAGGTGAAGGCGAAGGCGCAGGCCTGCCAAAATGCAAAGTTTAGACCTCAAGCTCTTCATATTGAAATAGTTGAGACTGCAACATAAAATCTCAAGAAAATTTTTTATAAAATATCATCAACTCACGGTGCAGCAGTAGCAGGAACAGCTTGAGGTGCTACTGACACAGATGGGGTAGGAGTAGGAGTTGCACTAGTCTGTGGAGCCTGCAATGAAGACATAATAGTTTAAAAAATAATAATAAAGTAAAATACAATAAATTTCATAACCTTGATAACTAAAGACCATTGTCTCAATATATCTCAGGAATGTGATCATTCAAATAATAATATAGTATACAATATTTATAGCGTAGCAAACTGTTCTAACCTTTGATGAAGGTGCTGTTGATGCAGTAGATCCTTCACCAGATGTGCTCTTACTCTGGAATTGTAAGCACATAGTTCTAACTTAGTACTGAATAAAATGTATATTATAAGAGTTGAAAATTTAACAAAAGTCAACAACAATTTCTTTCTGACAAAGTTCAAGATAAATAACTCCACTTATGTTTATGTATCCCCCAAAATCCATACATCAACTTCAGAATACAAGGGGCCAACATTAAATTATGATTCTACATAATAGTGAATATACGCGATGCGCTCATAGGTAGCTAGTAAAACCTACAAATTATGACAATTCTGAGCCACTCCAAACAATCTATCTACCGGTTACCATATCAAACTCAAATCAACAAGCAATGACCTATGTCCATGGAAGAACCAATAATTTTTTCCATGTGCAACAGTTTGTATACATTAGACAACTATTTATGCAACAAAACAACTGCATACATGTTAATATTTTTTGATACCAACGTAAACTTTTAAAGGGAATGAGATAAATAAGAAAATTTTACCTTAGAAAGCATGATTACAATGAAACTATTTTCAGCTACTTTGTTTTCCTCCAAAGTAGTACCATCCTTAAGAACCTTGCCTTGATGAATAAGCATTTGCTGTGCAGCAGGGTAGACATTTGCACCTTGAACAGTTTCTATATTTTTCTTCACTTCGGTAACCTGAAAGGAATATGCTCATCATAAATAAAATAAAAACACGATATAAATGAAATCATATAATCATTAGAGATGAAGCAATGCCACAATTGCAATAGTAGAATGCGTCGCTTAAGTAACTCAGAGTAGTTTAGAAGTTCAACCGTCAAAAACCACAAACTTGACTATTGACAAACATAATATGTGCTACTTAGATAAGTGAGTTCCCAAAGCTGATAGGACAGTGAAAATTCTGACAGTCAGTGATCACTTGGCCATTGACCAAGGTGTCAGTTGTAGTGGGCTGGTGATGATTTATAAAATTGAGATATGCTCAATTATACAGAACCAGTACTTATCCAGATTTCTTCTTAAAGCATAAACCGGTTTGATATTCCCGTAAAGTAAGGCTCCAAATAAAGTCAATGTCAAACTTATTCACTATCATGTGGCAACTTCCCATTAATATTTTCACAGAACTTTTGACAACAGATTTCCCATTAAATTATCAGAATCCAGATGAGTAAATTTGCCAGGGAATAGTATTGCGGCGTATGCCATAACCAATGGAGCCAAAAAAAATAGCTAACAAGGCAGAAGATGTTCCAACGACGATACAAATCATATTCCAAAAATTACAGCTCCTAAAAAGCTAAATTACAAAGTTAAGTATTAAAAAAAAAAACCTCAAACAGTGGTCAAAATTCAATACCACGATCGATCGAGCGAAACATTAAAACCCTAATTACTAGTCGAAATTCGGAACCCTCACACCCTCGATACAATCATAAATATATTCAATCCAATCACGGAATGCAATTGACGTAAGAACGAAAAGAAAACGAAATTAAGAACAAAATTACGATCGAGAGTTGAGGTGTCAAACCGTGTCATCGGGCTTCACTTCAATTTCGAAGTGCGTGCCCTTCAGAGTCTTTACAAAAACCTTCATCTTCCCACTGTCTCTGAAACTTTCAGTCGCCGCCACGAACAGCGTCGGAATTCGCGCCGGCACGGCTTAGTACCACCGATCGACAGAGGGTTTATTTAACCTAAAACGACGATGGAGAGAAGAAGAGCAGTATGGGCAGAGTGGAAAATAAAAAATCTCTTGTTTTGTTTATTTCCATTTTTATTTTTTAATTTCTAAATAGGATATATACCCGAAAATATGCTAGTTTGAGTTGGGAGTAGTTGAGTGACGATTTTCCACGCGCCCCTTCCGGTATTTAATAAACGCCCCTCTGAGATGATTGATTTTATACCTTAGAAGGTGACATGAACGGTTGTGGATCGGGGAAGTGCTTTCTCGTGAAACAAGGACGGAAAGGGATTTGAGTTGAGAATTGTAGTGTAGAGTGAGCTAGATTTTAGTGCCTGACACGGACTGAAGGGGCTTGCGGATTTGAGCCTCGTTCAATTGGACTAGATCACTAATTGTTGGATTAGCTCCATTATAAATAAGATTTAGGGTTTGTGGGGGGTGAGTTTTTTAAAAATATTTTTTTTTGAATTTTTTTTTAAAGATTTTAAATAAAAAATAAAATAATTTTATGTTTGGATGGGTATAATAATATAAAAGTATTTTTTTTATTTATTTATTTATGAAATATCTTTTTTTAAGAAAAAAATAATTTTTTAAAAAAGATATTTTTTTATTTTTTTAGTGTTTACTTTTATTATTAGAAAATTTTTAAATACACTAAAAAATAAAAAAAAATCCTTTTTTAATAAATTTTTTTTTATCAAAATAATAACAACCAAACCAGCACTTAGAACTAATAAGAATTAACTAGTAACTAGTATTAACACATGCCAAAATTACAGGGTTTAAGACTCAAAATTAAACTATCAATAGAGCCAAAGCCTTTTTCAAACCAAGCTTTTAACTGAGGGTAATTTAGATAAATAACTTAAATAAATTCTTTTGAAAAAAAAATTTAAGTATAAACTTTTATTAATAGCAGTTTATAAAAAAATTATTTTGTATTTGAATTTTTAGTTATAAAAAAATTTATTTTAAAGTTGTTTTTTTTTGATTTTAAATAACTCAAACAATATAATTTTTTTACACAATAAATAAAAATTAAAATAACAATGATAACAAATATTTTTCAATATTGAATGTTGATTTTATATAACCTAATCACTAAAATTACAATCGTTTAGACAATCAATTCTTTATTTGCTCTCTTATTAGTTCTATTTTTTAGACTATTGATTCTTGCCATGTAATATATCATTAGAAATTAGTTCTTCTACTTCACTTTTACCCATAACGGTGTTCTTATATGTGGTTAATAGTAATAAAACAAGGGTAATTACCCGTGCCACGTGAAAGAAGAAATTGAAATTATAATTTTAAATTATTTTTTAAAATTAATTTAAATTATAATAATTTGATTAATAAAAAAAGTAACATGTTATGCATTGTTTTTTTTTCTAATTTAGTGTTAATTGGATTAATTCTAAAATAGTTATTAATCGGTTTTAATAATGTACTTTCTTCAATAAATCACACATATATACTGAATGTGATCATAAATAATATAGTAATAATAGTTAAATCCACCAACAAATATATTAG